>QKMX01355343.1:13707-24811 GCA_003401595.1 Venustaconcha ellipsiformis
TTTTGTCCACTTGGATTGCGCTTTTTCCTCGCCAGGGGTTAGCATGTATGGATGAATATCAGAAAAACAAGCTTTTTTGTCATTATAAAGGTCATAGTCAAGGTTATTGGTGATTTTAAAAGCCAAAGTCAAGGTTATTTTCCTGTCTTTCCAGTATATGAATATGGCCAATGGAGTGTCTTGGAACCTGTCATGTCAGTTGAGGTGAATCTACCTGTAGAGTACCAGGGAGCATTGATGGGTCTTTTGACCAGAAGGAATGCCATTTTCACTGGATCGGACTCGCATGAGGGATACACCACTGTGTACTGTGAGGTAAGTATCTCAAATATTGTAATTGCTTAGGTTACACAGGGCTCAGTAAAAACCACTTTGTCATGACTGGGTACAAAATTGCTGGCCAGAGTAACACGTTATTTTATACTTGTTCCCAGGACAAGTAGGTGCTGATTTTCATCTTGAGACAATAAATATCTGTATTTCCTTAACTAGTGCCAAAGTTCAATGTCACTTAATGTTTGGCGTGTATCAGTTATAAATAACTTTTGCCTAATTTACCTGCTTGTTGTCAGTTTAGAACATGTAACAATGGAAATTAACTATTTGTTAAAATTATTAAAATCAGATACCTGATGTAAGCTTGATACTAGAATGGGTAAATATTATGAATCCTATTTTGTTGCTGTTTCACTCATGCCCCTCAATTTGTAACAGTATTTACAGTGACACTTTTCAGTAATTTAGGCTTCATTTTGATGCGGAGAAATATTCCCTTTCAAAGAACTATCACTCATGTTTGTAAGTCGAACTTCTGAAAAGTTGCAGAGAATGTTATGGTTTCCATGATTTTTTATCTGGTCAGGCAAGGTTACCATTGCTGCAAGGTTAAAGCTGTAATTATAAAATTGACAATATAAAGGGAAGATGCCAGCAGATATTTCTAAAGCAGGTAATTCCATTTCACAAGAAAAATGTTGACAACTTGCATTCAGAATGAGTATTTTAAGCATTTGAGCTTATTTCTACCAACTTTCACATAATTCATACTGTTTTTATCAATAAAGCAGGTAATGCTGATAAGTCAATATCTATGTGGAGTAAAGACCTATGAATTTTCATACCTTTTTGGCCATCAGCAATCAGTCATTCCGTAGCACTCGTGTGTAGCTCTGTATAATTGAGTTTGACAGAATTAGATCATTATATATGAAATTTAGTGGAAATTGAAATGGTTGTAATTCTTGTATCTTACTGACATTTTCCTTACCATCTCTACTTTGGTGTGACAATGTATTAGTAAAGTTGCAGTTTAGAAAATACTCACAATCTGGTGCAAACATAAGCGTTTGACCAGATAAACTTCATGCAGTGTTGACTTTCTCTTTACCTGACTCATAAATATATGTGATAGCTCATTGAAAAGGAAAATTATGATATCAAGATTCATGAAAGGTTTATCTGTAAATGCTATTACCAGTAAGAATAAAGAGCTATATGTGCAAGTGCTACTTCTTAAGTCGAGTTACAAACCTTGTCTCTTATTGTATATTTATGTTATAAGCCATGGTTTTGACCCATGTTAGTATCAAGCTTGGATCAGGTGCCTGTGATTCTTTAGTAAAACTATGTAGTGAAGAAGTGTGCTATGTTGAGTGTAGTGAGGACAAGGAGAAGTAACTCTTGCAAATCACTTGTAATTGGGATAGTTGTTTTTTCTTGACCCTTCCTTACTGTCTTCTCTTGTCAACCAATGGCTGATGGGTATCATTGCACTAATTGAGTCATTTGCATCCTATTTTTTTATCCCTCAAGAAGTCAGTATTATTTTCCCTTTTTGTGTGACCCACAGATTAGTTAAGAATATTTTTTTTCGTATTCAAAAGAAAGTAGTTTCAGAGCCTAAACCGAACAAAATAGTTGTCCAATTCAGCCGCTTGGCTTTTACATATGATGGCAGAGTTGACAGTTGTGATTCGACCAACAATGGCAGGGTTACTTTTTCTGTAACACTATGGTTATTTCATGTACCATAACACTTGGGTCATTTCATATAACATAATACTATGGTCATTTCATTCAGCTGCTGAAAAGTTCACATAAGCTTGAAAAAAAGTTAGGCCCACTAACATTAGTCCTGACATGATTTAGAAATCTTTTTAATTTTTCAGCTACTTGTTTCCCTGCTCAAAAATTACAAAAGCCTATATATGAAATTGTAAACATTTCATCTTTTGGACTTTTCATGAGAAATTATTATAATTTCTTTGTATGATTCTGCAACAGTCAATGTTATCAGCATAACAACAGAACCTCAGCTGCTAGAACTTTTAAAAATGATAATGATTTCTTCCCATTTATAGGACAGCCTGGTACTGTAAAGTAATAATGTTTAATTTCATGAGGGAAAATTTTTGTGACTTCAAATTTTGTCTTGTGTCTTTGTTTAGGTTCCCCTGAATGATATGTTTGGGTTCTCCACAGAGCTTAGGTCCAATACACAGGGCAAGGGTGAGTTCACTATGGAATACAGCAAGTATTGCCCTGCCCTTCCAGCAACTGCTAACCAACTTATACAGCAAATGGAGGAACAGAACAATGAAGGACAGAGTGCCAAAAAGAAGAAAAGTTGATAATACTCTAAATTAGTTTTTTTTGTATTAGTTCCCCTGATCAGTAGACCAAGTTATGTTATGGTATGGCCCATCATCTTTTGTGCATTGGGCACCTGTCAGCAAATGTTGTTGTAAACTTAAAATAAACCCACCAGATTAATCCTGACCAGATTTGGCTGAGACCATTCTTTTAAAGTTATACAAATTATGCTATCTGCCATTACAAATGGCAACTGTTACTAAAATAGAAACCCTTTAAATGTCTCTTTTTTTATATTATTGCAACTTCTTAAAACAAATGCTGATGAAACTTTACAGAGAGCATCCTGAAATCAAGGGCTTTTAGAGTGAAAATATATCTCTAAATATCAAAGAACATTTACAGGGCTTTATGTATTGAATGAATTTGGCCAACACAAAGCATCCTGGCATAGGGGTCTTTCAGTATTGGACACAAAGAGATATTGATGAGTCTCAAGTATGGAAGAAGACAGAAAACTTGAGAAATGTTGAAACAATAATACATTTATTTCTTTCATAAAATGCAGTAAACTGTATTGGAAGGAAGTTCGTCAGAAAACTTCTTCTACCCCAAACTTCTTCACCATCTGCTCTGACCTTCAGTTAGTTGTTAAGCAGCTCTGAGTCAGATGAATGATTGCAGGTGTACTTGGTCCTTTTGTTTTGTTTAAAAAAATAGATGTAAATTGTCTTTGTGGATCATTTTATCTATTAATATGTTACTTACCAAAAAAAAATAAAGTCTGCAGTTTTTTTAATTATTTTAACAAAGCAACATTTCATGTATGTTTCATTCTCTTACCATTGAGTATTCGTCTTACTTGATGTTATTTTATCATAAATTATAACATGTAATTAGACCTGTTTTTCAGTAGAAAGAGACCGTTTTGGCTCATTTGGTAGACCTTTAAACTTTATATTCCAGGTGTTGTGAGTTCGATACCAATCCAGGGGTGAACTGTTGTCAGTCATTATTTGTCCATTGTCCATCATCTGTCAGTCTGTTAGCACAGTTTGCCATTTTTCTTAAATTACTTGGAGGATTGTCTTGAAAATTTTTCACACCCATTCTTCCCATGGTCTGATTGAACATAATGCCAGCATGAGATCTTTATGGATGTGGAAGCCATTTGAAAATCACACTGGCATGGGGTTTTACCAAAGCACCTCTTATAATGTTTAGTTGCTCCTGAATCATGCTGATATGATGACCACCATTGTATTGGTCTTGATCTCATATTCACACAAGGTTTTCACCAGAAGATTTTTAATGACATGCAGTTGAAACTAAATGAAAATAGTGCTGATTTTATATCTACTATATGTACCATAATTTGAAAATCATGTAATTGCCCAGAAATATCAAAGATGGCTTCAAAACTCAACAGTTATAAAAAAGAAATTGTATTATGTTATTCTTTAAAATTCTTTTCATCCATTAGAACAATAGTCCTATTTATGGGCTTTTCTCTTACTAAACAACAGCTCACAGTTTATTTTCAAAGGAATTCATCATCATGCCGGACAAAGTAATGTATCTGCATGAAACCGCACCCAATTGCAACCTGGTCATGGTTTCATTACTGCGGAATAGATAAGTCTTGAGAACAAATTGCATGTAAAGTAGTGGAATAATTCTTTAAGAGCTATGTATGGCATTTCCAACGATTTCAGCAGTGTTTCTGGCCTCCATCAGAGCTTTACACATGGCTTGCAGATATTAGAGTTGTGTTTCTGACATCCAAACTTGTATTACTTTGAAGACCTGTATTTCATGAAAGAGAAATCCATCCATCATGTTTATTATACATCTGCATTTTTCAGTATAGGGGTGGCTTTCCATAAGGAATATAGTTTGCAAAGAGAAAATCTTAAATGTTGGAATGCATTATCTGTTTCTAAGCCTATTTCAAGCAAAGACAAAGTTGATTCAGTGTTCACCATACTTTAATTAAATTTAAGTATTGTGGCTGTAAATTCTGACAATAATATTAGACAGGCAAAGTTGGAAAGCATTTGGGTCTGCTGAAGAACTGTACACTAGAAGGATTTCAGTGTGGTAAGCAACAACCAAAAATGTAAGAATTAAGACAAGTGTGCTGAAGATTGATAGTAAAAACTACTGGTATTTTTAGGTGAATATTGACAGCAGAAGTTTTACATAGTGGTTTCCATATTTACAACAAATGGAATATAGTTTGAACTTCACCCATTCTCTATTGAACTCTTAGGTGTTAAACCATTATTGCAGCTGGGGTTTTTTTAAATGGCAGGTTACCTCCATCAACAAATAGTTTTTGTTTCAGGTTCTTATTTACTGTTGCAGCAAGTGATATGTACTGCTACAATCAGTGACATTACTGCTGCAACCAGTTTACATATACTACTGCAGCCAGTGACAAATGTTTCTGCAGCCATTGACATATACTGCCGGAGCCAGTGACATAGTATTGTATGCCAAGGACTGCTATAAAGAGAAGTTAAGCAAATGACCAAAGTACATGTCTTCATAGTGCACTTCATCTCGTACTTCTCTTGGAAACTTATTTTCATGATAATGACTATTTTTGAATTTGGTTTCATGGCTTTAAAATGGGAGTGTGTTAAAGAACAATAGTCTATTAAGGAATTCTGCATTATAATTATCTCATCTCATTAGTTTCAACATTAGCTTACTCTTATTTGTCATGCATTTGGATATTTTTTTTAAAAAAAAGCATTTTAACAAAAAACAATGATTTTTAAAATTAACATCTTCACTCCCTGTATATTATTATTTTTTTAAAAGTCATTATGCATACCTTTACATCGTTTTCAGATGTATTTTCAACACTGAGGGATAATAAAATGTCTGGTTACATTGATTATAAATAAAACCCAAGTAATTCACTAAACAGCTCTTTGCCAGAGACCTGTATTACTTTCAACAGAAGTGAGAGAAAAAGTATGAGGATTTAGATTTTTTTAAAATATGCTGCAAAAAATTCTCATCAGCAGCTAGTGTTTCCACAGTAATGTATATCGGTCATTGAAAGCGGATCTTGGCTTGAACAAAATGAAATTCAAAAAAAACTTCGAAAAATAATGAAAATAATGAAATTACAGAGACTTTTTAAAAACACATAATTGTTTATGAAACTTAATGAATATCTTGTAATTTCAATGCAAATATTTGTTGTTATTTTAAGTACATCACCATTTTTATAATGGTAATGATTGATCTGTTTTGATTATTTATAGATGTTTCATCATTTGAGTTGAAAATTTTAACCTGCAGTGTTTTAAATGGTCCATTTTGTTGTACTCAGTTAATGATGACGTGATAATGTGATTGATTGCAATTGACAGACAAGATAATGTGATTGATTACTTTTAAAAGCGGACATGTATCTAACAGCTGTGATAGGACAATACATATTGCTTGTTTTTTTTTTATAATGTGAATAAAACCATGTTTTCTGAAACTTTTGATGTTCATTTTGTACAAATGTCATGAGAGTACTTATTCCCTACATGCAGGGTCAGCCTTTATCAACTCTCATACCAGTGTGACCAGATTCATCACTTTATCTCGAACAAAACTGGTTCTTCAGTATGCACCAGACTCTCCTCTATTCCATTAAATCCTGTATATGATGTAGTGTTTATGCCAAGCATCATTCTACCATATGGTGCATCCCCACCTACAAGCAACAAAAATTAGCATTGCACACATTGTAAAATTCTGTAGTCCCCAATCACCACCAAAGTTATAGAAACCTCCCCAAACAATATTGGACCTAGGTTACTTCAAAAAGTCTCAGCACGTCCATTTTTCAGAGTAACTGAAAAAAAAAAAATTAAATCCTAACTACAGGTTTCTATAAACAGGCTGTTCAGAAGATATAGACAATAGTTAAGCCATACTTATTGCTTTGATCCATTTTAAATCCTCGCAAATAGCAAATTTTATCTTCATTTGGATGCTTTTCTCCACAGCAAAACCATTGCAAAGTCTGACAACCTATTATTGGCCTGAAAGCATAATGTTACAAGCTCAGAAAAGTAATGTTCTGTTGGCTGCCTAGTCACATTGGTGTAAAAGGTAATGAAGGGGTGGATATGACAGCCAGGGCTGCCCTGCTGCCGCCAATTTCGGGAAGGAGGATCCCATATATCAACTTTAAATTGTATAAATCAGCATGTTCATCATACTTGGCAAAACATGTGGAATGAAAACTCCACAAACAAGCATAAGAACATCTGACCTACTACTTGAGTGGTGTCCCTCAGAGCGAACAAAATTGTACATATGAGGTCATGGGTTGATTGCGTATTTAACACACATACTTGACTTATGCATGCCTACTGAAGGTTAAATGTCAACGAGAGTGCATACCAGTGTCCATTCACTGTGGAGCACATTCATGTAGCGTGTTGACAGCCATCCAGTGGGATAGAATTATTTTGATATGAACTGCATAAAGAAAGGTATGATAATATATCACGGGAGACAATATTGGTCTTTTTTTTTTAAATGTGGTTTAAAATTTTAAAAATGTACATTTAAAAAATGTAACCTCATTTTTTTCCTAATATATCTTGTTCCTCATGTGCAAAATTTGAAATGATTTATCCCAATACGTATTTATGCTATTCATTTTACTTATTTCATCTTGAACTTAGATGGCACTATATTGTAAAAAATGCTACACTGTTTTTTGACTTTCTATAGTTTAAATTATTTCCAAAGCATTCAGTATATTAAGCAATTTTATTACATCGAACAAACAGCAAGAAAAGGGTAAAGTTTTAATTTTTCACATATCTCTTTAGATGAAGATTGCATCCACGAAGAGGAGAGCTTCCTGACAAAAGCTCATATACATTGTGAATAAATAGAGAAAAATAATATGTTTCAGTGGAGAAAACAGGTCAAAGGCCCCCTCCACTGCCTGCACTGAGTGGACAGAAGGTCGTATTCCAAATGAATTCATGTTACGCAATGCAAACGTTATCTTCATGGACACAATTCTATGACAGTACTCTTTTACCAGAAACATGGAAAATCACAAAATATAAACTGATTCTACTGTTTACATTACCAGCACACGATGTGAAAAATATCTGATTCTGTACAATATAAATTTATTTCTGATGAAGCAATCTGCCCTTACATTTTCCTCTGATTGACTTGATATCAAGCAAAACAGTTTTATTAAAGTCAAAGCCCAACAAACCAAATCTGTGTCAGCAAATTTTGTTGTTTCAGAAAGCGAGGGAATTGTGGTCCATTTCAATGACGAATTCCCTTTAGAAGCGGTATGTGTGAAATTTTCCTATTCTCACCACCACCACCTCTACCAATGCCAAATACCCATATTAAATGATGGAGTAGTTTTGTTTTCGAGGAAACAGATTAAAGAATCAATGGGTAACTTTACTGCGTAGTGTTCCTATAATAAAACTCTTAAGCCAGCATCTGAAGCATGTTTTCAGCAGGAATGATTTATCCAACTCTGGTAACTTTAGGATGATAGTGCTGAACATCTTTCATTAAGGGCATTAGAAATTCTTTGTGTACATGAACTGCAAGAAAATAGGGTTGCCCTTTTTAAGTTCAACCTATAGTGGCAAAATTCAAAATAAATTTCCTACTTAAAAAATCCTACTAATCCGAGAAACAATAGATCTTGTTTCTTGGTTTCTGGTCACGAAGCTTCTGTGACAACTTATTTTGTCGGGATGTAATTTTTTAACTGGCCTGTCCCACTTAAAAGACGACCCAAGTTAGAAAAGCGGTACTACACTTGGTGTAGTTTGCTGTGAGATTCGCCATGTGGGGTTTGTTGAACAGTTTGCTCAAGATAGTAATATACTCTTCCCATGTCCAGGATATCGTCAGCAAAACTGTACACTTTTTCCATGCCATTTTACTGTATGCATGTAAGATAACAACACGCCATGCATATGTTCACCAAACCGAAAGGCATAACTTTTAACTGATGTAGACATTTAGGGGATGTTAATGCCATTAACATGCAGGCCTTATCAGTGATGAGCACCTGACAATATCCTTGGTAATATTATTCAGCTATAAAAGATAAGTCTTAACAACACAACATGTTTGCATAACCTTTAATTTTGATTGACTTGAATGTAGTCAAGTATGCTTCATGCTGTATTAAGACAGTATGACCTGTTCTGTTCGTAAACACTTCCGGGTACCAATTTGAAATCTGCATTTTTGTTGACAGTTGCCTTCAGATAACTCTGGATGCATGTTTACCTTATTTATTCCTTCTCCCACCCCAGTGGGATAGTCTAGGGAAGTTGATGTGCTAAAGTCTACATTCTGTTCTCATCTTACTCTTCCATGACTGCACTACATACTCTATTCAGTAACCCCTCCCCCCCCCAACCTTTCAATTGTTTTCTGTGACCTCTTTACATATCTTTGTAAATTATTGGTGTGAAATGTTCTTCACCTTTCTCTTGTCAATTCTGTAGTCCATTTCATCCCTGACCTCATTGATTTTGCTGGTCCATTCCATTTTAATACAAATGGAAACCATCTTCAAACTATATGCACACGTGCGGTTGATTTGTATGTAGTATTTTGCATTACACGAATTATCGCACGGAAAATTGTCACACTTGTCACCATCACACCCCTCCCTGCTTTCGGTAGCATTCGCTATTCTTTGGATACTCAATTGGGATGTGGCCCAACTCATTGCATGTGTGTAATACTGTTTAATAATACGACTAACACCTATCGCTGATCTAACAATTCCAGGTTTATTAGTGGTTTTTCTGGTTCTCTAAATATGAGATTGAGACCGAGCACCTGACATGGTGTCATTACAGACCACATTATGTTAACCTCCCTGAACTTCAGCGAATTAGCCTACATATCAAGACATGTTTAGAGTAATTCATGAAGGACTCGGAGGCAAGTAGTTAATAACTGGTCGCCATGTAAGAAGTCTGTCTAACCCTCACATGGATAGTGACATATCGTTCAAATCTGTAGATAGCTGTCTGTGTGATCTTTATCATCATTGGACAGGCCTCTTAACTTGCCTGATGACTTAGTATAGTTCCTACTCTTTATTAGCTTTTAATATTTCAATTTTCGTTTGTGCTTCTCCATATTCCTGCTGTCTAATTCCGTTGCTTCTAACTTTGCTTGATTCTTTCTCACTATTTTCCTTTCCTCAAAGTCTCTTACATGCTCAACTGTTTCCTTTGCTTCTTTCTTTTTTCACCTCATTCATTCCTGCTCTGCATGGTTTACACTTCTTTCTTGTCAAGATGTGATCTTTCTTTTTAAACCATGTGTCTCTCTAATTCTTTTTCTTTTCCTCTCTCTGCCTATCACTCTGTCTCTAACTTTTCCCATTCAGTATCTCTTTTTTTTTTCTCACTTTGCTCTTTCTATTGAGCCTGCTTCTCCTGAACAGATTTTCTGAGGTTGGAGTTAAGGGACTCCACCACACCACCCCCAACAATCAGACTGCTTTTCCATTATTAATACTGCTGAAAAAAATCACCAATTCCAAGTGCACTATCAAGTGAAATGTAGTTATGGGAACAACATTCAAATAACTATATTCCTTTCAAAGGTTTCAAAATCGTAATGATGCGTATGTGTGTACATGTGTATAAATGATGTACTAAGGGACAGAAGACATCTGCAAGAAGTAATTTTCCTGTGGGATCTCAGCCCAAAAGTGCAAATATTGCAGTGTTAAGCATGCTGTCATGACATCACAGATTATACAAGAGACAAACAACATTAAAACTCGCCTCATTTGCATTATCCTGTGTCAACCAATGTTGACGCTTTGCGTAATTCAGTCCCACATCTGGCACCATTTTAATTGGATGAAACCTGGTGGGATTGGATCAAGCAAAGACACATAACAAAATCATTTAAATTTAGATACTTTTTAAAAGGCAAATTGATGATAATTGAATCTGTGACCCATGCTCACACATTTAGTCCCATCTGTTGGAAACTTAACTTGATCAATTGGAAAACCTGCCATACCCCTAGTTCATCATGACTGTATGAAAAGCAGGTGGTATTGGATCAAGCATAGATGAAATTCCTTAATAATGAATGTGTTGGGTTTTCTGGGGTACTTCTCACCACAGATAAAGTAGCTCCCATTTTCCAACTCCAGTGATTATGTCAAATTTTTGCATTTAGTTCAGTTTCTTTGACACAGTACAGTTATGAAAGCTGAAGTGTTCATTTTAGAGGTGATACTGTGAGCACACAAGTACCCAAGTACAAACCTGGTACATATTAGATTTGAGTCTAGGTGTGGAACTTGAGGACTCGCTGTATTAATTCAGTTCTCATAGTAAACCTATGCAATCACCATGATATTAAAATTTCAATAATTTAAAATTTCTGAGTGCTCATGATCAAGCCTATATCTATCAGTATAGATGGAACCTGGATGTCAGCTTCTGTGTAG
>QKMX01355349.1:10599-20611 GCA_003401595.1 Venustaconcha ellipsiformis
TTGTGCTTAAAAATGGCGTTAAACCCTACAACAACAACAAGTCTTTTTTGGGGGTGTTCATGTACTTTCCAGGTTTCAGCTTGAGTTAATGAATCCATTGGAAAGTATTGTTGACCATAAGTTCATTATGTAACCCATAGTAGTTTTTGTGTAAACAACATTTTAGGATTACCTATACCACACAGGGAACAACTGTTGTTTAGTTAAGAGATCAGTGTTCATTATGAGTTAGAACAAGTCAAGGCTTGACTATAACATAAAGTATGGCTATGAAAATAAAAGTAATTGCCTTAGAATATATATATACTGTACAGTTTATTTTTAAATGGAGTGAAATGCACTGGCTTGTTGAATATTTTGCATAAAACTATAATACTGACCTACTCATATTTGTTGCTTGCTTGTCAGATAAGAAGAACTTTATATGTGTGTGTACTTGTAAAGGTAATAAAATGGACTCTTGCGTATTTATTCAAAATGAACATCAGGGTGGACAAGAATTTTATTTTTCATCTTTCCTTACTGTAGATTGGAGAGCAGTGCTAGAGTGATGAAATGGTAGGAAGAATGGATAATGGAATAAAATGCAAATTTTTTTTAACAGAATGCATAATTCATCACTATGGCATAGAGTACACTTTTTAATGCTGAAAATGTGAATACATTCTCCCATTAAGTGGAGAATTGTGAATAACACAAAGTCCACTCACGCATCTCACACCTGTTAATGGACGTATCAGATTTGTGACCAGAAACAACTTGCTTGTTGCTAGGGCTTCACTGCATCATGCTCTTTATTCAAGAAATGTTTTATATTGGTATTACATTTATCCTCTCCATAACCACCCTTACCTTTCAGAAAGTTGTTTTTAAGGAACATCAAAGCTAACCATACTGTATCCAACTCCTGAGTTGTTAGTGTTAAGTATCAGTCACAGCTGGTTATGGTTGATGTTTATGCTAAGAATAATAACACTGCAGAGTACTACCCTAACCTACATTAAATACTTTTCTCAAAATATTGTTTCAACACCCAAATTGTGTTGTTTAATAATTGTATTTTGATATTTGTTCTTGTGACTCACACAAAATTGTTAAAATGTGTATGTGCTGTAATAAATGTTTTAAAATTTGAACATTATATGTTACTATAAAGAAAAGACAAGTTTTCATTGTTCACATTATGCATCTACTAGAATGCATGTAACACATGTCACATCAACAATAGGCAATAGGTGAGTTCATGAGTGAAATATTAAAACATACTGCTATTCAATAGGTGAGTTCATGAGTGAAATATTAAAACATACTGCTATACATTATTTTATTGGAGCAAATATTTATTTCAGAGAACACATCCAGACTGCCTCACTTGTTCAAAATGCACACAAAATCATTCAATTTGTAAATAGGGGCCAGTCAAAATCTGATAAATTCCAGGCACACATATATAAAGCAGAGTAATTGTTCCTCCTCCCCTACTCAGAATTTTCTGGGTCCTCTCTTGCAGATGCCCTAGGGTCTCACTGTAAGATGCTAGCTCTTCAGGCAAGAAGAGTATTCCAGGAAATTATGGGACAGTCTCTTTTTGAAGGCCCCTCCAGAAGGAGGAACTGCAAGTAGTGCATAGCCTTCTCAGTGACTGGGGGGAGCAGCTGAGTACATCTTATGTTCAGAATCAGTGCTCTTAGAAAATATTTGTTAGACCCAGGCTGGTGACTATACAGAAATCACAGGCCCATATTCAAATTCCACATGCCCTGACTACAGTTAAATGCCTCTGTCCTGCACAGATCCTTTACAACTGCTTCTGACCCAGCAAGCAAGGTAATGTGAATTGCCATAAGGGACTATTTACAAAGTTCTTCCAACAGATGCAGCCTCCATCTAATCCACAACATCATTTTAAACCTTCATCCTCCTCAACCATCAGATCCAAGGTGCAATTGCTGAGCACCACAAGTAAGAAGTTCAATAACGGTTCTTTCTTTGCTAAGGAAGAAAAAGGGGAACAGAGCTAAAGATTTAAACCCCTCTCCTGTTGTGCATTCCTCTCCAAACATCTCCCTAGATGCCTGTTGAGGTCTCTATTCAAGGGCTTGGTCAAGCATCACAGATAATAGGTGGGTTCTTTCCATACAGAGGCACAGTTACTACAGTTTCACAAACAACCCCTTTTGTCAAGGACCTCCATGGTTTTTTTCACCAAATCAGTCTGGTGAAATTAAAGGAAGAGGTGCACACCCATTTACGGAAAGAGGCAGTGGAGAGGGTTAAAATTGTCAGTCTCTTGCATTTTATTTCTGAATCTTCCTGGTCAGGAAGAAAAGGTGAAAGTTTGGTTTGATAATTGATCTCTCCCCTTAAAACTGGTTGCTTATGTAGGAGTGCCTCAGAAAATATGACTCGAGAATAGAAGAATGTATTAAATACAGTTTGTCTAGGATAAGTCAAATAGTCATCATGGAATAGTCTATGCACCATTTCAAAATAGAGTCCCTAGGGTTCATGCTGTATGTCCTCTTTCAAACTTCAAGTAAATCACATGGACCTTGGTTTGACATGTCATTTTACAATGAGATATCACTTGCTATTTGCTCACTTATTGTTATATGAATGGAGGACCACAAATATCAAGGGATTTTTTTAATGTAGGTCATTGAGCAACAGCAAAAAATAAATGAAAATACAGTGATTGCATGATAAGACAGCACTAATATACATATCACACATAAGTTGTATCCATTGTATAATGAACCGGAAGATCTGCCAATGCAGTTTGTTAGGCCCAATCAAATGATATGCACCCAGATCAGCAGACACATTATGTAAAAGCAGATCAGGGTGTTTGTTGCTTGCAATCAGATGTAAGATGTATTTATAGCTGATATCTCTGACACAAATATCTGTAATAATATGTGAACATTTTTGCAGGTTATCTGTACAGTTTTGGGAAGCAGGCAACAAAGAATGTAGCTGAGTCAGCTAAAAATTTCACAAAAGCTGTAGAGGACAAGGTGAGACCCACACGTTGATTTGACATTTGAATTGTTATCTCTGATTGCTTAGATATCATACATATCATTAGCTTTTTATCAAAATTCAAATTAAAATGTTCATCACAAGCTCTAATTGTTTAAGACCAGGAGAGCTTATGAGAATGGTCTGTTGTCAGTCATCTGTACAGTAACTGAGACATGTTTGTTATTGCTACTCCTTGATATTTATACACACATTCATTCCATGGCCTGGGTTGGTCATAAATGAAAAGGTCATTGCTTGGAAATCCAGTATGGCTGCCATTTGATATTGCTATTCATACTGAATGGATGGTCATTTCATTTTCACAGAAAGGTTGATATTGTATAATTGGTCCTAAATGAAAATGGTACAGATTTGATGTCCATTATGGCAACCACAGTAGCCATCTTGAAACTCTTGTTATTGCTACTTCTAGATGATTTCTCTTGTCAGTATTTTGCTTTTACCAAAAGATTTCTCCTTCAATTACATTACCCAGTCACTTTACATTAGGAATATTAGCTTGCTACATCTTGAATCCAGCCATACTAAAAGATGAAAATTCATCTCTCCATGTGATATGTGTACACACACACACACACACACACACAAACAGCAATTAGCAAAATTCTGAAGTGCTGCTTGATAATTGTATTTGGTTTGTTCATATTTCATGCAGTTTTGATAGAATTATGGTTTAATTATTAACTTAGCATTGTGCATAAGTTTATAACACAGCCATAAGTTTCCGATACAACACTTTTATTGATCTGTTAGTTTTGCCAGTGTTTTAGCCACCTTGTAATTTCAAGAAAATTCTAATTTCTGCTTTAGTGTGCTTTTTGTGTTGTTTCAGACCATGGAAGTCCAATATGACTCCTGGTTTGTTTATGCTATGTATTCACTGTTTCTGATGTGCAACATCTATAATACATCATCAGTGGAAGTCAGGGCTTCCACTGATGATGTATTTTTTATAATTAGTCATATGCTGATTGGCAGTTTATGTAATATCTGGTTAATCACATACTAATTTGCTAATCAGTGCTTTGTTTTTTCTTCATGTGTTGTTTCAGGAGATTGTTTACTATACACATGATAAAGATTGTCCATTTGGCATTGACGGGAAGGAAGGATGGAATAAATCAAGGAAGACAACCTGTGGTTTATTGCTGGTGATGCCAACTCATTGGAGAGTATTCCCCAATGTTAGGCATCCCACGAGGAGTAAGTCTTCCCCATATGTACAAGCATGGCCTTCAGACTTGTATCCATTAGATCCAACTCTTAATACTGCTGTATCATTACCAACCATCCAGCAGTCACTGACATCATCAACCAACCAGCCAACACCGGCAGTCCATCTATCCCGGCATGGCAATCTTTTAGTTGTAATGATCCAGCCAGATAGTTCATATGGTGATCTTAGTGATAGATTTGTCCATTTAGCCACACCGTCTGTATTTTATTCTTACTTTACCAGAGATTTCAGTGAGAAATCTGTCCATTCAGCCAGGACATTGGTGCAGTCAGTACTGTTGAGTTGCTGTGCCATTTATATACCACCAGTATCAAAGCTGACAACATGCTTTTCACTACCCATTGATTGGATCTAATGCATATTAAAACTGCACCATCGCCAGCCATCCAGCTGTTACAGCATGAGGTCCTGTCAACAATGATCTTAATGGCAGATCCATCTGTCCAATGTACTGTCAGCAAAATGCTGTTTCTATGACAGAGATTTCAGTTTGAAATCTGTCTGTCCAGCCAGTCCTTTGGAGTGACCAGTACCAGTGATAACTGGACCATCTTCTATACTGTTCTCCAGACCGACCATTCACTGGGCAAACTAGATGGGATTGCCAGTAGTCCCAGACTTTCATATGTTCACTGTTTGTCCACAAGGGAGAGCTCATGAAGTTTTACTGAGGTTTGAATGGCATCTTCATACCAGCTGGTATGTCTTCTCTAGTACTGCAAGTAGACCCATTTAGGCCTTGACATGCAGTGCATGCAATGGAACTCCTTCATATCCTCATTGATAGGAGGAAGAAACAGACTTTTGTTGACAGACAGCTTCAGAACTGATCTCCTGGCACTTGACAAGAATGTAGTAGTAGCTCATACTTACGCCCATCTGTTTTTAGGGCATACAAATCTGCTCATTACCTGTCAGAGCTGGGCAGGGATGTCGTTGCATATTGCAGACACCCAGCGATGGCCAAGATTGCTATTGTTATTGACCAAAGCAGCTTACCATACCATGGCAACTCTTTGACTGATTCGGCCAGTCTACTCTTGACACAACATGTTGCATGAGTGCAATCCATGTCACTCCTACCGTATCATACCCTCCCTTTCCGGACAACCGTGTGTTCAGGTCACTGTTGTTTTGGAGGAAGACTAGAAGAAGCTAGGAAGTAGGTACCTCAGGAACTTTTTTTCCTTTCTTCCTTGCTGCTCAACCCACATGGGCGTTTAGATCCAGTCATTCCCAATCAGTGTGAATGTATGTTCAGAGACCTTTAAATGGGATTTCACTTGTCACACATGCACCAACATTGATCCCAAGGATGCAGTCATAGAGTGGCTGTATGAAACCAAATTTTTGAGTTCACTGGACCTCCCAATTCCCTCAAAGGGGGTGTGATCCAGGTCATTTGGAGGAGCTTTGGGTTTAGTTCATCAAGAATCCCCTTTCACAAATACACTGTCAGATCAGGAAATAGATGCCTCTCTACAAAAGGATATATGGTCACTCATTAAAAAAAAGGTGACAGAGCTTGTGCAACAGCCTCAATCCCAGGCATTTTTCTCATTGCTTTCAGTTTACTTTAGGAAATGCAAACAGCAGGTTGAGGCCTGCCATCGACTGGAGTCACCTTACCCAATTCAAGATGGAGACGGTAAAGTCAATCAACCTCTCCGTCAGTTGGGGTGAGTTTGCCATCAGTCTCAATCTGACATATGTATACTTTCATGTCTCCATCTCTTGCAAGCTGCTCTGTTTAGCTCTGCCAGCACACTGTTTATCAGTTCACCATTCATCACATTTTCTCAACATCAGCTCCTGGGCTTTCATTCAGACTAAGGATTGCATTGTCTCTCTATTCTGGCCGATGTCATATACATTTATGGCAGCGTACCTGGGCTGTAGCTTACAAAAACACATGGTAAGTTCTATCCTACTGCAAGTTGGGAATAATCTTCCTTCTCTTCTAGATCATCTAGGCCTTTTAACGAACTCAGTAAGTCAGACCTTATTCCATCCCAAAACTTCGTTCAATCTTGGTATGGAGTCCTTAATCAACCAGAATCTGGCATGCCTCTTGTGTTCACATTGCCAGAATCATTGAACTATCAAGTCTGTTTCCAACAGGACTTGGATCTCAGGAGGTGAGTTCTTTCAACTCATTGGTTTTTTGGTTCCATCTCTTTCTGCTGGCACTTTGGAACCCTGTTTTGTGTCCTTTTGATCAAATCATCACAATCATGCCTGAGATTTGATTGTTCCCGCATCAGTGGGGCAGTCTGGGTTGGCTGACCATTGTTTTCCCCGCTTAAGAAACCCCAGGCAGAAACAAAATAGGTACTGCTGCCAGTGTGAATAACCTCTACACATCAACATCCAAGAAATGAATGCTGACATCTGTACCTTTCATTTCCGAAAAATTGCCTCTGAGGCAATGACAGTCCTTATTCAGTCCACCAACTCTATAATGCTGACATATCTCCTGAAACAGGTAGGCACCAAATAACTCAACTTTCTTATGATATCTAGGTGGTCCTAAATCACCAGTCAGATATCCAGTATGATCATCATGTCAGCCATCTTGAAATTCTTGTTACAAGTTTAGGCTCATTCAAAAGTAACAAAGAAAAGAGTGAAGCAAACAAGCTTTGTAAAAAAATTAACAAAATAATTTACTTCCATAGAAAACAAGGTAAAATATGAAAAAGGACTTACGGTTTGTAAATATAATCCAAAAATTAATCCTAGAATATAAGTCTTATCACAAAAAATTTATAATTGAATCACGGTTTGAATTCTGATGAAGTTCCAATATGGAGGATGATGACATCAGATAAATGCAGTATTGTACAGATGTGTCAACAGTTCCTCATTGAATATTATGGATCAGGATTAATATTCCTGCTCTAGAATTCCGAATAAATTTCAATAAATGTCTTTGTCCAAGAATATTCATGAAAAAAAGTACTTGTATGTTTTCCAGAGTGGTTAAATTATTTTAAAATAAAAAAAATAACTTGAACTGGTCACAACACAAAATACCTTTGAGCTCCAAAAGGTATGGAATATGACTGCCCAATAAACACTACGAATGTTAGCTTTACACACAATTTCAGATCATGTGATGGGGTCACATCGTCATTTAATTCAAACAACGCAATAAAGTAATATGTCAATTAGCATATAAGCTATTTACAGATTCGATTGTACTGAACTAAATTCAGTAAAAAAAATTAAAAATATTTACAACAGAGCTGATGCAAGCCAAGAATGACCTTGATTACGACCAATGATTTTCACTCTGTGTTTATGCATTCTGAACCAAGGTCAGGAACTAGGTCAGCTAAATATACAATGTAGCAACACTGTTGTTTACTGGAACTGATCTGGATTTTCTATATAAAAAAAAATGTTATGTCTAGTGAATAATGTTATCATTATAATAACCTGCAATGAAATAAAGTAAATAAAAAATTCAAAAGTAACACACAAGTAATTATATTACATATACGTAACAGTCTCAATCAATACAGTTATTATTCCAGAATGGAATGCCACATCAATATCGCCATCAGACATCTTATGATGCTTTATTGCTAGATTGAAATGTGCTAATCTGGAATCTTGAAAATTTTGTTTTTGCTGCTTTTAAGTGAGAATTTATTGTGACATGGGATTTCACCAGGCATGTTCTTGTAATGTTTAGTTGCTTTTATATGAAAATATTGCAATCTGCACCTCAATTTGGCCAACAAAAGTCATCTTAGATGGTTCACACATTCATTAAAGGTCATTGAAAGTCACTGAGAAATAAACACCTTATTTCAAGACCTTGAAAGTCATGGAATTTGAGAGATATTCCATGAAAATAAAATGTGATGGAAAATTTTCTTTTTGAGACGATTAATTTTACATTTTGTCCAGACTGGGAAAAGATTCTGATTTTCCGCCATTCCTACATTGATCAGAATCTACAGGAAGTAATTAGGATTTCCTGTATTGTGCCCTTTCACATGACATCATTAATACAATCAGGGTTTGAAAAGCAGACAAGCAGATGGTTACTTCAAATAGTCAGGCTTTTTAATTATCAGAACTAAAAGAATTGTGTTATCAACATTAAAGCAGATAGCAGATATTTGTATGTATCATTTGATGGAAGCAACTGTTACCTCCTGTCAGTTGGAAAATGATTTTTAGAAAACTGTATTGCTGTATACCAATCTTGGTGAGTCAATATTAAGTTTGTTTATCAGGCTTTTTAAAATCATTTGTACAGTGTTCATGATTATGCATTTCAAGGGAAGTCATGTATACAAGAAAAGGTACATAATAGTGTTGTACACATGAAGTCATTGGTACAAGCAATGTTAATGATCATGCTGTTCACAGGAAGTAATATGCACAAGAAAGGTATGTGATGGTAATGTTCATAGGTAAGATAGGTTCACAGGTAAGATATATTATTCTATAGAACACATGCTTTAACTTTAGATTATTTTATATTCTAACAGATTTTATGTCACCATGTATCCAAATATTGACAAATTCTATGTCACAATGTGTCCAGATAATGACAAGTCTGTCATTATATGTAAAAAAAAAAATGGCAAATTTCTATGTCCCCATGTGTCCAAATAATGGCAAATTTCTATGTCACCATGTGTCCAAATAATGGCAGATTTAACTTTATAGCATTTTTTTATATCTTTTTAAGACCTTTCTGAGTCACTTTAACAAAGAACAAGAGAAGTTTATGAACGAGAAGCGAGATAAGGACAAGAGGTCTGAGGCTGCAGTCCCTCCATGGGTGGGTTATAATGAGGAGGAGGTCATGAAATTTCAAATATTAGCACTCTCATCGGTAAGTCAACATTATCTGAACAATGAATCTCATTCTATTTGCTAGCGAACCTATTTTCCTAAATGATCAGTGTAGTATTGAGCTTGGATTGTACTACAGTGTATAATATACATTCTAGTCTTAGATTGAACTACAATTTATAATATTATACTGTCTAGACTTAGAGTATACTACAGTGTATATCATACTGTCTGAACTACAGTGTATAATAATATACTGTCTAGACTTAGATTGTACTGCAGTATCATACTGTCTAGTCTTAGATTGAACTACAGTGTATAATATATTGTCTGGACTTAGAATGTACTACAGTGTGTAATATCATACTGTAGTCTTAGATTGAACTACAGTGAATACTATCATACAGTCTAGACTTAGATTGTAATAGAGTGTATATTATACTGTCTAGACTTGGATTGTTCTGCAGTGTATAATATAATACTGCCTAGTCTTAGATTGTGCTACAGTGTACAATATCAGACTGTCTGGACTTGTACTACAATGTGTAATATCACACCATCTAGTCTTAGATTAGATTTTACTACTGTGTATAATATTTTACCTTCTGAATTATGAAATTTCTTTTGTCACTTACAGTTGCTATAATTATTGATTATTATCAGTATTGGAAAGCTTTTTTAAATTTGTGCCTGGACCTAACCATGCATTCAGTTACCTTTTAAAGCATTACTGCCACAAATATATTCAGCTTAAGATAGATGAAAAAGGAAAATCAATAATATCAAGGATTTTACCCTTTAAACATTTTGGGTTGGAAAAGAGGATTTTTTTTTTTAAAATTGCAGGCCAGCTACTTTAAAATTTGTTCTGGTTTTGAAGTAATAATAATAATAATAATAATAATAATAATA
>QKMX01355357.1:6983-18295 GCA_003401595.1 Venustaconcha ellipsiformis
CGGCCATGACCAGTCTTTACAGGATAGAAATACCTGCATATGGTTATGACTGTCTTTACAGGACAGAAATACCTGACTGTCAGAAATAATAAGCTGCTACTGAAAATACTACATGATTTTAAAATGGACGATTGGGATTTGGTCTTATTGCAATTTGGATTTGGCATTTTTATGGGGCCTTTGAGAACCTATAACAAAATTTCATAGTTTATGCTGTTGTTGCTAAGATTATCAGATTATTAATTAAACATTTGTTATCATGAAAAATGTAACATTTAATGAAGTAAAAAACAAAACACTTAGATAATAAGTGTCTTATCCTTAGCTCCAGAACTGGAGACCAAAAGATCTGATGCAGAAACACGGCAACAAGCAGCATCTGATGAGGAGGAGCCACCAGAATCTCAGCCTCTGCTCCGTGAGGTTACTATAGTAACCAACACCACAACGATCCCCACAACTGAGCCAGAAGAAGAAGAGGAGGAGGAGGAGGAAGAAACTAGTGAGGAGGAGGAGGGGCAGGAGGAAGAGGAGGAGGAAGAGGGCGAGAAACAAGAAGAGGAAGAAAATGAAGAAGACTATAAAGATGAAGAGGATTACAATGAAGAGGTTCATTTAATTCATTTTTCATTTCTAGTATGGTATATTAAATAATACATGGCAATAATTTATAATTCAAGAAAACTAACAACAAATAGGTTTTGAAGAAGACAGCTTTTATCAGATTTGCACCTTTCATCATCGTTAATATTTGTAGAAGCTAATTTTATTTTTGCATGCTTCTCTTGTGCCACAATCAAAATTACCTTTTACTTTTCAGATTGTATTCAGACCTTTGTTGCAGTTTAATTTTTAAAACACTTTATTGCTATTTCCTGTAATAAAATTATGTTGAGGGCAACATTCTTAACAATCATTTGGTTTTGTGTCTAGCTTTTTTAAAAATATATTGGATTTTTAAAAAAATTATGAAACATGGACCAGCTTCAATCAAACTTTCTATTTGGTTTGGTAATGTTGTTTTTAACTGAATTGAATATAAAACTTTTATTTAATTTTTTTATAATCACATGTGCAGTATTGTAACATTTATTCCAACATTACAAGTTCCCTTAGTCAGATTTGCTTGGGGATGTTTAATGAATGTTTTAAAAGAATGTGTACAGGGTATTTCAGAGATGCTGCCAGGGTACATGCATGCATGAATTGTGCAAATTTTGTTTGAATTTTTTGCATTTAGAAAACAATGATGCTCAAGAACTCCTTCAAATTAGTTGTGCATGTAAAAATGTGCTGTGCATTATATGCAATTCTTTTATTACCCTTAACGTGCTTGTCATGTCACAGGTCACACCGCCAGTAGAGGTCTCACTGAGCTTGTTGAGACATTTGTTTTCTGTCAGGTCAGCAACTGTTTACACATCTGAGTACATTGGCTTGACATGGATGGTTAAAGTTGATTGGCTCATTGGGCCCTGGATCAATAATTGTTCATGATTTCATTGTTTAACTTTGGATTCATAAGGGAGTTTTACAAATGTGTGTTTAAAATATGGGCTACCTAGAAAACCCAAATAGTTTATCTTCAGCAGATGATTTTGTTTGGCAAATACTACATTGAGTTTTAAAGTTATGAAGTATATGAAATTATTGAAGCTGGGAAAGTGTTACTCGAAATAAGTGATTTTGAACCTGAAAATATTGTTGAATGTGAGTCTGGTGTGCATGTTGGATGGACAAACAACAGATGGCTTGTCACTTGGCACCCATATTTAGCAGTATTTAAAAATAAAATGTAGAAAAGGTAGAACACCAAGTCCAGTTAAACTAAAGATTATTTAGAAAAAAAGGGTAATATAGCACTCTCCTCTACTGCCAGTTAATGTTAACACAAGATAACTATTGCAGTTTGAAATCTGACCTCTTCACAATTCTGTGCTGATTGTTTTATACTATCTGAGCAATCAGTGACTCAACTTAATCCATAATGAAGTAAATATTAAAAACCGTTTCCGCATGTACGATTTAAGAACCTTATCGATTTTTAATGGCAACCTTTGTTTTTCCGTTGGTCTGTATCTTGTGTTTTAATACTTCTTTACTGATAGAAACAAGTATCTGTCTCCAAGAATTAAGATAATATTAAATAATAAGAATCTAAAAAGAAATGAAAAAGTAAGGATATTTATTTGATTAAAATCCTTCTGCCAGAACAAGCAGACTGGCATCGATGGACTTAAAACCATAATACATCATTATGGAGCAGATAAGAAATATGGCTTAGTAAGTCAGCAAAGCACTGATTAAAAATGTGTAACTTTGGTTGAGCTGATGTTTATGAAAAATTTTATTTTGGAGCAGAGATATCCAAGAGATATCATATCCGGTGAGCTGTGGAATGTAAAACAACCATAAAGCTCTCAACTTTTTCAAGCTACCTGTGCATATGCCTCCTCAGATATCAGCCAGTAGAAGGGGTTTCTAAGTACAGGACAGTATTCACACACAGACATGGAACAGATTTACTTTTAGCCAATTAGTGGAATGATGCTTATTCACACAGGAGACATTTGTTTGAGGATTTTGTTTTCAGTAGAGTTCTAACAGAGTGGAACAGTAACAAATAGATAAGAGATTTAAATGTTTTGTAAGTATTGAACTATGGCCATTCTGTTTCCCCCTTCTTCTTTTACACCCCCCTCCATATGTTGGTGACAAGAGGGTATCTTCCCCTTTTAGATAAAATCCTGACAGCATCTCTGGTGTTTATTGTGTTTCAACATATAAACAACTGATTGTAATGACAAGGTGGAGTTTTACACTGCACGTTGGTGGACTGTTTTTTCCATTGGAGTCTATTGTAGGATGAAGATGAGACAAACACACATGTTGAGAAGCGGGTTGGTTTTGCTGCAGATGTGGAAGATGAGAAAGAGAAGATTACTCCACTACGACGTCGTGACACACCTCATCACAAGAAGAACAAACGTATCGTTCAGAATGAGGAAGCAAAGGAAAAAGTTTTGGAAATCCTTGCCAAAGTTGGGGCCAAACCTCCAGGAATGCTGCAAAATCAGGTAGTTATACTTATGCTATATGAGACCATTCAGGTGGCCTAACTGGTTACAATGTCCACATTGGACATGGGAGGTCGCGGGTTTGAACTCGGGCTGAGTCATACTAAAGATTTATAAAAATGGTACTAACAGCTGCCACTGTTTTTGCTCAGTAGTAAGAGGTTAGTGTTAGGATGGGTCATCCAGGTGTCAGGATAATGTGACTGGGTGGCACATGATACTACATGTGTGTGATGCCCCAGACATCACTATAAACTACCACAATGCAGACATTGTAGTGATAAACATTGTTACAGCTTCATTAAAAATCTAAATCACACACACACCTAATGCTATACGTGCCAATAAACACATGCTAATAATAGAAAACTTGTCAGTACGAGTCTTCAAGGTCAGTACTATCTAGTAGCATCTTCATTAATTCATTGTCTCCTGACAAAAATAAGCAGTAGTGGATGGAATTTGTTATTGTCTTTGGTCATTTGTGGTACACTAGGTTCATATTTGTATGCGAGTCTGATTGTAAGGATGCTCTTGTTGTCTTAAGCAAGATGGCTTATTGTTTGTTTAACCTCCAATTGTAAATCTTTTTTTTATTGACCATGGCAGAATGCTTCATTGCTTGGTGAACCACTGGTTATGAAGCTTTTCTTGTGTGCCCTTGGCAAGATGGTTCATTGTTTGGTGATTGCTAACCCCGCCCCAACCCCTAATTAACTTAAATTATATTTCTATGTAGTTCACCTGCTTAGATTTTGAGAGCATTACAGAAATATTTGAATCTTGAATGCTTCTTGAAATTTGTTTAGAAAATTTTTATGTCCATACTTCCATTCATTTGATCGTGCCAAGTTGCTTGTTAACAAGATTGCTATAAAAACCATTACAGAGACCAACAAAATTTGCTAAGCATATTTGTATACATGTGGAATTAACTAATTAGATATTCAGGCCATTACAGAAATGTGTGCATTTTTAACATAGACCCATTTGACAAAATCCTTGTTAGCACAGTGAAGTAAACTCACCTTAAAAAAACAAATGAAACTTGGTTGGCATATTTATATTCACATATTTATATTTATATGTAGATGATCTGATTAGAATTTTGTATCATTTTAGCATGTATTCAAACTTGTCTAAATGGATAAATGTTTTGGGACTTAGACTTTTTATTTTGCAGTGGAGACATTTTTGTTTTACAAACACAGCTTTTATTTCTATTAAGGTGAAATCTTTAGATGTCCAGAAGGGGTATGTCCATTGGCACATAGAAACTAATGTCAAGTAAACTTGTGGCAACAGTAATCTCAGTTTGTATAGTTACTGTGGATTCAGTCTTTAAAAATGATATAGCTTTCTTTACTTTGCAATCAGTTTTATCTTTAAAAAAATGTGAATGTACAAATAATATTCCATCTACTTTTTTTCCCACCAGGCTGGTGAGGAGGATGAAATGGAGGAAGTTATAGAGGAAGAAAGTATAATCATTATTTTCCGGGAGCCAGGAACAGGGTTAGGCATCAGTATAGCAGGGGGCAAAGGGTCCACTCCTTATAAGGGCAATGATGAGGTAAATATGACACGGTTGTTTTGGGTTGGCATTTAGTCGCACTTTTAGCACATATATGGATATATCATGTAGATGAAATTGAAGCTGAATGACTTTCCCACATATACACGAAGGCAGATGACTAGTGATAAACTTGATAGGTATCCACCAGCAGCCCTGGATTTCTGGATCCAGGTATTAGCCAATCGCCTTTGGATTTAGAAGTTCAATATTCTGCTTGTTGAGCTACCATGGTGGTCAAATCTGATAGGGACCTGTCCCTAGATTCACTAAATCTCTACATGTTTCTACCTCAAGTTGAGGTTATTGTTCTTATTTGTAATACTTGTTTAATGAGCATGGTTGTTTTCACAGAACATTCAGCTTGCATCATGTATAAAAATAGTTTTAAGATCATACATTTTCCGGAAGGTGTCTTTTCCTTGTCTCAGAGAAAAGTTTTTTTAAAGATTAGAAATGTTTCCATTTATTAAATTTTAATACTAAAAAGGTGATTGAATAATATTTGTTTATTCTTCCACAGAGCATTTTTATTTCGAGGGTCTCAGAGGATGGTCCTGCAGGTAAAGCTGGTATTAAAGTGGGAGATAAACTGATATCGGTAAGTACAATGTCCAAATCCAGTTTAAGTAGTATTCTTCTACACATGAAACACAAGCTCCAAGTCAATTAATGAAATCCAGGTGTATTTTACTATGTAAATGGTGTTAGATCTCATAATAGTCTTAGCATTTATTTTTTTTATGGCATGTTTTATTTAGTGAAGGAGATCCACTATAAGTATCAGGTCTGACTTTGGCATTTGATACTATTTAACAAGGATTCTGGCAATTTTGCAGTAAAATTTGATACTATTTAGCAAGGAATGTGGCAACTGCAGTTAAAATTTGATACTATTTAACAAGGACTATGGCAACTGCACAGTTAAAATTTGATATTATTTAGCAAGGACTAGCAATTACAGTTAATATTTGATATTATTTAGCAAGGACTGGCAATTACAGTTAAAATTTGATATTATTTAGCAAGGACTGGCAATTACACAGTTAAAATTTGATACTATTTAACAAGGACTGGCAATTGCACAGTAAAAATTTGATATTATTTAGCAAGGACTGGCAATTACACAGTTAAAATTTGACACTATTTAACAAGGACTGGCAATTACACAGCTAAAATTTGATACTATTTAACAAGGACTGTGGCAACTGCGCAGTAAAAATGTATTATTTAGCAGGGACTGGCAATTACACAGTTAAAATTTGACACTATTTAACAAGGACTGGCAATTACACAGTTAAAATTTGATATTATTTGGCAAGGACTGGCAATTACACAGTTAAAATTTGATATTATTTAGCAAGGACTGGCAATTACACAGTTAAAATTTGATACTATTTGGCGAGGACTGTGGCAATTACACAGTAAAAATTAATAATGCTGTCTTTATAATTGTCAGACTGTTATACAGTGTATTGATTCAGTTCGATGCAAAGCATGCAGACTAATGATGCATTATTTGATGCATATTCTTCTAATGTGCTTTCTTTAACACAAATTTAAATGTGTTTTCCTTTACAGCTTATTTTGTGATTTAGTCACACCGTATCAGGTTGTTGCACTTGAATCCTTTTTTTGTGTATTTCAGACATATTACTCAAGGCATGTGCATTTTTGTTTTATAATAGAAGTAATACTAAGTTTTGTTGAGATGTATAACTTGACTCATTATTCAAAATTTCTTTCTCAAAAAGGAGATTTTCAGTGACTTTCGGATGTAGATTGATTTATAGGTTTTTGATAGTGTCGTAAAGTTAGGTTGAGTTCTGTAAAGCTGTTCATGTAGTTAAAGGATATCAATGCTGTAGTGTTAACTTGTATGTAGTAAAATATCTTATAAAAAATGTGGTGTAAGATTATGTTCTGAAATTTATAAAACGTCTTTCAATAGTGACATTTGCCTTAGTGTATAGAGCGCACAGCACAAGTGTAAAGCAGTACATTGGTTTCTAAAGATGCAGGCACATTTTTATTCTTCTATTCTTCTATTGAATTGTTTAGGTGAATGGAGTACCACTAAATGATGCAGATCATTACGAGGCTGTTGACATATTGAAGAACGCTGGAAACTCTATCACTATGGTTGTATCTCGTGAGACCATTGTGGACAAACCAAAAGAGGTATTATGTTTCTCTTTTCAGGTCTTAATTATAAATTGCAAAATGTGTACATTTTTTTCCATCAGGAATTGCAGTGGATTTTGTTGTTGTCAACAAAGTTGAAATTTCATCGTAACATTTATATCTTGTTGAAACATCTGAGTAAGGTCATGTGCACAGACAGAAGAGTTTTGAGATTTGTGGAACAAATAGACTACTTGGAAACACCCTAATTAATTCTTCACATGATTTAGTTTCTTAGAATGAACATCGAAAATAGGAAGTATTTTCCTCAGAATGTGAAATTATTTTCTTAAAGGGAAAATAGTTACTAATTTGTCTAAATTAATTCATTGGTTTGTCAACTATTTCTACCAGTATGAGCAAAATGTGAACAAAAACAGTTTTTAAAAGGGTTGAAAATAACTTGTTTCCTCCTTTTCCATTCAACATCAGATAAATGGTGTTTTGCAAGAAGTATTGTATGCAAGGACTTTACATATGATCCCCTGTCAGAAACTTAAACAAGACCAAGTCAGAAGTAAGAAACTTGCTATAACATTACAATTTATTCATTTATTTTCCCCACTGCCATCTTTATTGCAGGATGTTTAGATTTATTGCAGCAGAAAAGCAGCACATGAATTATAGAGACAGTATATGCTTCAGTAAATGTGTAGTGTTGGAAATAACAAATGCCACTGCATGGGTAACACTGCACAAATTTGAACAGAAATTATAATTTAATGGTCTGTTGTCCATTACTGATGTCCATCTATCTATAACCACAAGTTTGTTATTGCTACTCCAAAATAAGCTACTAGAAGGATTGTCTTGAAATTCATCCCATGTTCTACTTGTCACTAAATGACACTGTTTTTGGGCATTAAATATGGTCACCATGGCAACCATCTTGAATATCATATCACTACTTCTTCTGAATGGATAGTTACATCAACATAGGATTTTTACTAAAAGACTTATTTTGATGTTTAGTTGGCCTTGAATGAAAATTGTGTTGATCTGTTGTTCAGTAAAGCCACCAAGGTTCCATCATAAAAATTATCCTATGCTATATCTCCTTATTGGATTTTAGCAGCTTGGGGTTTTGATTAAAATACTTCTCATGATGTCATGTTGGTAATAAATGAAAATGGTGCCAATCTGATGTCCAATACTGCCACCATGGCAGTCAACTTGTAACTTTTCTTATTGCTACTCCTCCAGAATGTATGACCATATCAACATGTGATTTTAACTAACAGGCTACTTATGAAGTTCTAGCTGGTCATAAATAAAAATTATGCCAATCTTACATACAATATGGCTGCCATGGCAACCATAAAAAAATCTGCAGATGGTGCCAATATAACATTCATTATGGCCACCACAGCAACCATTTGAAAATCTTGTTATTGCTACTCCTGACTGGAAAGTCTTATCTTTATAATATTGTTGTCTCTGTTCTTGTTCAAATAGATGGCTATATCAGCTTGAGGTCACTATAAGACTCTTTATGATACTTAGTTTGTCCTGAATGAAAATGATGCCAATCAGACATCAAATATGACTGTCATGACTACCGTCTTAAATATCTTGTTGTCACTACTCCCACTGAATGGATTATTAATATGGCATGTGTTTATAATGAAAGACCTCTAATGATAACCACTTTGTTCTAAGTGAAGATGGTGACAAGTTGACATCCATATATGTATATAACAGCAGAAAATTTCAAAATCTTGTTATTGCTAAAGAAAATTAGAAACAGTTTCAACACTGGACAGATAAAATGAAGAAAGGATCTTTTCTTGAATTCTTGAAAATTCTTTTTTGCCCAGTGAAGCATCAGCTCCTTTGAGTGACTTTTGTTTTAGGCCTTATTTTGATGTTTAGTTGTAATTCTTAGTGTCTTTGAATTTTAGGTGCATCCTCCTGTGGAAGAGAAAACACATGCCATCAGTTTTGCAACAGTTACTTTTGAGACAGAGGATGGCACAGAAGTTTATGGAGAGGTAATTCACACACTTTATTAAAAATGTCAGAAGTCCATATATTAACAGATTGTATATCTGTGGGGCCTGTAGTTTTAGGAAGCTGAAAACACTAACGGGCAAAGTTTATAATGTGTTTTGTCAAATTTGCATTTTTTTAATTTAAATAGCTTTACATTGTATTTGTAAAACAACCATATCACTGCAGCAGATTTGACATTTATATTTCTTTTCTCTATTTTCTACAATGCAGCATGTTTTCAAATAACCAGACACAATGTAACATTTTCACATTGCAGACAATAACCACCACATTGTTGCGTGACCAATATGGCCTAGGTTTCAGTGTAGCAGGAGGAAGGGGCTCTGTTCCATTTAAAGGCAGTGACAATGTAAGTAGCAGTTTTTATATTTTCATCATTTTACCTTGGATACCTTTCCGTTTTTTGCATAAAAGTATTAACATGAGATTTTTAACTATGCAGAATGAAAAATAAAGGAATCTTGTATCATTATGCACATGAAATTAATCAGTCTGTTATGTTTATAATTTGTCAGCAGAAAACTTTAGTTTATTTTGTTTTATCAGCAAAATATTAATAAATTTTGTTCAGTAGTAGAAAATTCTGTCAAGCAGTTTATTTATTACCTTTCCATCTAGCAAGATGTCAGAAACACGTCTTCAGAATACACAAGTTCATGATGAATTTTTCATACACAATGTGCTCTTCAATTCTTATCCTTAAATTTCATGTTCTGAAAATCCTATATTTTTTTATAATGTGAAATCCATTACAAGGGTTCATATTGATTTTTGTACAAATTTTTTTTAAAAAGTCAGGGTTTAGTTAACATAATGATATAGTCTTTTTAGTAACATTGTGAACTATAATTGAATATTGTATGTATCTGCTGGAAGATGTTACAATTGAGATTTCTGTTATGACTTGTAGAGGAAGGCAGTATGTTTTAGAAGCTTACACAGTGATTGTTGGATATTGTAAAGTAAAAATCAATACATGTGCCTTGTGTAGTGTTGAATTGATGTTAAAGCAGCATCTATATTTGTTGCCTTCATTTGTCTTTATGATAGCTTTTATTGGTCTTGTGTTTATTAATGAGTTTGCTTGGCAGAGATCTGATGTCTTAAGGCAAATCCGATTTAACAATATTTTCAATGTAGGCAGTGACATTGAAATTATTTATTAAGATAATTAATTATTTATTAAGATAATTAATTAAGAAAAACATTAAGATCTAAATAATTAATGATAGGTAAACATGTCATCATGCGATATGGTCTTCAGAAATTCTTTTTTATGTCAATTACTTTCACCATGTAAGTCCCAGTTTGGTGAGAAAAACAACTACATATTTGTTTGATCATAATCCATGCGTTAAGATAAACTTTTCTCAGAATTAACAGAAATTTGAGCAGCATTTTAGTAAGAAGATTCTGTATCTAGTGGTAAGCCTCCCTCCCCCGTTTTTTAAATAAGTTTTTCTTTTAAAGGCCAAGGGCTTATGATAGAAGAAATATGGTAATGTTTTAGTTGATTAGAGAATTTGTGATGAGACTATTCTTGTAATTTGCTGTTACAATTGATACCATCTTTCTAAATTTATGTCTGTTTACTAGGTTGAAAATTTTAGTCATTTAGCTGCTTGACAGATCATTATTGGATTATTAAATAAAGATTAATAAAAACAGGAGGCCAGAGAGGGAGAAAAATCTTCAGTTGCAAATGAAGAACTGTTACCATTTTATTGGCAAAATTAGAATAGGAACCATTTCTATTAATCTGATTATAAATGGATTTAAAAAGTGACAGTGTCTTTTTTGGGATGATTCACTCAGGTAGTTGAGGAAAATGAATATATTCTGCGACAGTAAATAAAGAAAATGCAAGTTTTCATACCAAAACTTCCATTTCCAGAAATTTTACACTTTTCTGGAGGTCAGTATCACTGCATTCATTGTTCGTTGATTTGTTGCCTTGAAAGCATGACATTTGCTGCTGTTCCCCTGTTCCTGTATTGTTTTATTGGCATATTGTTTTAAAAAAGATTAACTAGTTTATCATGTGGGAGCCAAGAAAAAAGCTTTTAAATTACTGTTTTTATTTTTCCAGAAAGATACATTTATGAACTGAAACTGTAGCTTGTTATTAAAGACTGATGATAAATCTGGATGCCACAAAGAGTTGTTTCACAACCACAATGTTTTGCCAATTCAAACAATATGTCTAATGTATGTTTTCAGTTAAGCTCTTCTTAGATTGAAATGCATGGAAATGTTGTTTAAAAAAAAAAAAAACATTTTCAGAGCTATTTCAACTCAAATGCTCTTTCTTCCTTATAACGGGTGAGCGAGGTGGGGGCAAAGAACCAACATTCATCCTGTTTGATTCATATTTTCATGATTCCAGTAAGATGGAAGAAATGGTCTTATCTTTGAATTTCTCAAAATTCTTTTCACACACACACACACACACACACACACACACA
>QKMX01355373.1:2070-12217 GCA_003401595.1 Venustaconcha ellipsiformis
GTTAAATTTTACAAAGCTTGTTTTTCACTCTTTTCTGTTAATTATTTTACGACCATAAACTCGTTACATTAGACTCCAGTCAATGATGGACCTCCACCTGCTATTTGCATTCCAAAAAAGCAAGTCCTGAATAAAACGCTGGGGAACGTGGAATTAGTACAAGCTCCCATAACTTTTATAAGCAACTGTATCCTCTGCTGTTTCCCAATCTGATGGTGTATTCATGTAGAGGGGCGAGGAAATTGTTGATGAACGAAACCTGAAGCTCCTCCTACTGACCTGGATCAGAAAGGTCCCGTGAGCTCAAAATCAGTTTCATACTGCCACTGTACTATTTTGACTAAGGAGATCCTGTCTTGAACATTCCTTCACACTGATGGGGACTGAGTGGTTCCAAACACCCATGTGGGTGGAGTGGCAAGAAGGAGGGGCAGCAATGGAGCTGCCTGCCTCCAATCTCCCTCCAGAGCAACAGGCCATGAAAGGGAGGATATGGTGAGCAGCCCTAGTCAAGTACCCTAGTAAACCAGGCCATTGTCTCCAAAGTGTTGGTGTCCGGCAAGTCCATTTCTTCCTTTTCAATGAGATGTACCTATTTTTTAATGCAGCAGCAAGGGTGAGGGCATTCAGAAGTAGCCATCACCCGAAAAAGAAATTACGACGGTGGCTGGAAAGCTAACTTTAGACGATTCCAAGATAGATTTAATGAAGTTCCTATGCATGCACTGTTTGACAAAGCCTAATTGGGTCTAATTGCAGTACTAGATAAAATCAGTCAAGCATTATGTATGATTGCTTGGCTCATTTTATCTAGTGCTGAAAGTAGACCCAGACTTACTGTGAAGAGGATGCTAATGACAAACAGAAATGTCTGAAGAATCTATATACTAGACCTTATGATCTGAAATTATTTGGCAGTTAGTGTCAGAATTCATATATTCCATTAGGTATACATTATTTGAATGAACATACAAGTTACCATTGCACAGATAACCAAAACAGTCATGTGATTAAGCTAGACTAATAAAGTGTGAAATTTCACTCGGAAACAAAAGAGCTAGAAATACATACAAATATACATCTGATGTGAGAAACTCCTCAAACCTGCTCCAAACATGAAAAGCAGCAAGTTTGTTAGGTCTTGACAAAGGCATGCATCCAACCATGGGCAGAAGTAGCAACTTAAACATGGACAGGATTTTGTGCCAATCTGTCTGAGGGGAAAGCACTATTGTTTATCACCATTGTGGGCAGAAAACTCTAAGCTTTTATGGCTAAAACCTAGGTTGTCAGGACTAGATTTGCATGGTAGTTGTAATGCTCATAGGGTATTATGACTGTGTACTGTATTGGAAAGAGAAAGGGTGTAACCGATTAAATTTATGTTTACTTGCAATCAGTCTGTCATCTTATGACTACACTGTACCCACTTACCCTGAGTCTGCTCTGGATGACCTGAAGAGGGTAGGTGATTACTGTGGCCACAGTTTTAGCAATAGCCCCTATTACAAAGTACAGGAAACCAGACAACTCCTGCCAGGAAGAAATTAACAATTACAACATGACCACTAAGAAATATTCCATCTAATCTAGAGTGTGTCCAGTTTCTGCATTGCCTACAAAATATCAGCAAAGACATAAGTATCACTTTTTGATGGCCTTATCATCATTGTCATTGTTCCAGTGAGCTTTAATTTTCAAGCCTTGCATTTAACTCCATTTGTCTATAAATATTGTACATGCAGTGAAAACAACCAATACTCACATTACTCTCATACTACTCATCACAAAGCAAAATTTATTGTAAAGTTTTGGTACCATTAACTGTTATTATTACAGGTGTAGCAATTATACGTCATTAAGTGCATATATTTTATGGACCCATGGCACAAAATATATATGGAAAATCTGAACCAGTCTAGAAATGGATGAACTTAAAGAGTTCATATGAATTTGGATGGCCCTGATGAACTTATCAGGAAAAGTGAAATTTAGCAAAAATAACCTATTCAGACCTTGTTCTCTGAAAAAAATAATTGAGATGATATTCTTTTGATGCAATCCTGTTACAGACTTCACTCTGGAGCACTTATTACTGAAATTAGCATTTGATTCATTTGAGGTGGAATTTAAAACATGTTTTAAACACATGCTGATAAAAAATAACTGCTACAACACATGAATCCTCCACAAAGAAATTTGCTGAAAGGATGGGTCAATACAACAAGGCTGAGGTTTTGATAAGGAGTATTAGAAATGTAAAATTATTGAATTTTAAATATTAAATTATTAAATATTAAATATTAATGTGTTTCCATAGTTTTACTGCAAAAGTTACTATCTTAGTTTTTGGATCATGCAGCAACAGAGCTGGTAAGACACCAAACAATCATAACACAATGAGCTAACACTGCAAACTGAAGTCTTTTAATCCATTCAGTGTGACTCTTACAATTTATTTCTATGTTTCAAAAGATATATTTTTAATATTTAAAAAAATCTTTCCATTATTATATGTAGCTATCACATAATGAAGATATAATTTTAAATATTAAGTATCTAACATCTTTCAAATCAGTGTGATTTCAGTCTGCATAAAAATGACTTTGCATGATTAACATCTGAGAAACAACTTTGTAAGAGCTAAATACAAGAGCAGTTTGCAAAGAAATCTCAGTTAGAAGAGTGCCGTCAGTTGAAGTTTCTTCAAATTCTGTTGATTATTTATGAAAAATGTTCTTTCAGCTAGATCAAACGACATTTAAAGGCAGTTCAGTACAATCAGGATAAAGTTCCAAGGCCTTCATGTCTGGATGCTCACTTTAACTGCACTGAGTGTTTTATTTATAACAATTTAAAGGTCTTCTATTTTATTAAAGAATAAATCAAAATCATCTGTATAATCTTTGATGGCATTCTGCAAAATATTCTGTAAAATCTTGTTGAGCATTTTTTTATGAAGTAATTTAAATGTTTTGTAAAATGGCCATATGTGATGGCAGATTGGCATCATTTGTACACATCCGACAGGCCTTCATGCCCAATGCATTCTTTCAAATCTGGTCTGATTATGTTCAGGGGTGTTCCATTAAAACATAAATGGGACCAAGATAAAGCACTTTTAAAGTGAGGTACTCACCCATAGATGAAATTTAGAATTTTCTTATCATTTTAATGTGAACTCTGAAATCAAAGTACCCTGGCATATTTTTTTAAAATCCTGCTGATCATGGGTACAATGTTTGTTTAAATGGAACAGACCTTAGCAGCTTTTGAGAAGTTGTTGAAAGACTTTCTGATTTTAGTACTGGTGGCCATATTTGAAGGCAGATCTGAGTCGTGTATAAATTTGAAGTCTTCAAAATTAGAATATTGTATGTTGAATTTGATAAAAATCTGCTGAGCTGTTTCTAAGTCATCATTGAAACATTTATCTATGTTAAGCAAAGGCAGTCACATTTGATAGCAGGTAAGCATTACTTACATAAATCTGAGAGACCTTCATACTACAAGCTTTTCAGTCTAATTTGATACAATTCTGTTGAGTGTTCTGAGGAGAATCCTTTTAAATGGATTGCCATCTGATCAGCATCATATGTACAATTTTAAAACACTAAAGTGGATACTTTCTGTAAAATATTTGGCCAATTATCTTGAGCTCATTTTGAGAAGTCTTTTTATATTTTAGTGACAGCATTCATGTTTGATGAAAAGATCATTATCATCAACTCAGACTTAAAACCTTTGTCTTTTTATGATGGGTCACTTTCTGTCAAATTTGCAGAAAGTGTATTCAACAGTAGTTTATATATTTTTCTATATTTAGTAACAAGGACCATATCTAACGGTGAAATGGTATCATCTATACAAATTTTAACAACCTTTTATGCTAAAATGGTCTGTCAAAATTGGTAAAACTATGTCCAGTCAGTAGTAAAAAAACAACTAAAACATTTTTAAAAATTTTTTGTTTACGTCAGGTGCCATATCTGACGGTCCATTAATTATGTTGATATGTACAGGTCTTTATGCCCTGATGCTTCCTATCAAATTTGGTCAAATTTTATTGACAGGTTTCTGAGTGCAAATCATTTAGTTTTTACATCTTTCATTACTATAGCCATATTTGGTAATGGATAGCATTATTTATTCAAAAGTAAAAGGACTAGTGTTAACTTCTGTTCAGTAGTTATAAAAAAAAAATCATTAAATGGTTTTTCTATTTTTTGAAATAGTTGCCAGATCTGATGATGAATCGGTATCCCAAAAATGAAAGGACCTTGAGTTGGGTCAATTTATGTTGACTACATTTTAAAACTTCATTTAAATGTTTTTCTATTTCTAGTGATGTTAGAATTATTTGAGAGTAGACTAGCATTATTTGCACAAAAGTATGAAAGACCTTTCCAACAAAATTTCTTAAGTTTTGTTTGGTTTTTGAGATGAAGTTATTTAAAGTTTCTTCTAATTTTAGTAATGATGGCAATGTTAGATGATGGATTGGCATAAATTACAAACTGTAAGGTCAATTATTTCAGAAATTTTTTTAAAAAATCTTACAAAACTCTGCTGTGCAGGTTTTAAGACCTTTTTCTATAGTTTTTCTCTCTTTAGTAATGACAGGAATATTATTTGGTATATTGATATCATATGTAATAAGTCTGCTTGGATTTCATGCCCAGACACTTCAAGATAAATTTTGGTTGAATCATATTTAGTTGTTTAAGAAGTTAAAATAAATAATTGATGACAGATGGATGGTTGATGCACAAAAAGGCCAGGTCAGCTAAACATTATAACTACAAGACTTTATAACACAAAAGGCCAATAAATCAGATTAAATAAACGAGCTTAAATTTTAGTGAGAAATATGATTGTTAACATAATGGCAAAGACATTAATTCAGGTACTAAGTGGCCATTTTTACAAGTCACTATTTAGTTTTCAGCAGGGTATTGTAGGTAAAAGAGGCACTATGTTTTGGACTGATTCACCCCTTATAACAACGAAAAATCTCTCATATGATAGCCAAATACCAGTAATGGCCATCTCTTAAATGATAGCAAAATACTAGTCATACCCATCTCTCAAAGAGCCTAATACAGTCATTTCTCAATAATAACCTAATGCCAATCATACCCATCTCTCTAATGACAGCCTAATACAGTCATCTCTCAATGATAGCCTAATTCCAATATCTAATGACAGCCTACTAAAGTCATCTCTCAATGATAGCTTAATGCCAATCATATACATCTCTCAAATGACAGCCTAATACTAGTCAACTCTCAAATGACAGCCTAATACAGTCATCTCTCAATGATAGCCTAATGTCAATCACACGTATCTCTCAAATGACAGTCTAATAGTCATCTCTCAAACAATAGCCTAATGCCAATCATACACATCTCTCAAATGAGAGCCAAAAACAGTCATCTCTCAATGATAACCTAATACAGTCATTTCTCAATGATAGCCTAATGCCAATCATACACATCTCTCAAATGAGAGCCTAAAACAGTCATCTCTCAATGAGAGCCTAAAACAGTCATCTCTCAATGATAGCCTAATAATCATTTTTCAATGATAGCCTAATGCCAATCCTACCCATCTCTTAGATGAGAGTCAAATACTAGTCAACTCTCAAATGATAACCTAGTACCAGTTATCTCTTAATGATAGTCTAATACCAGTCATACCCACCCATCTCTCAAATGAGAGACTAATAGAAGTAATCTCTCAAATAATAGTCTAATACCAGTCTTACCCATTTTTCAAATGACAGCTTAATACTAGTCTCCTCTCAAATAATAACCTAACACCAGTAATCACTCAATGATAGCTTAATACCAGTCATATCCATCTCTCAAATGATTGCTTAATACCAGTCATATCCATCTCTCAAATGATATCCTATTACCAGTCACCTCTCGAGAAATAATAACCGAACACCAGTAATCGCTCAATGATGGCCTAGTACCAGTCATACCTATGATGCTTGCAGAAAATTATCCACAGTGACTTGTAAAGATTACACTGATTTGCACAGGAATTTCCTTTGTTCTGGCCATTATCTGCCAACAAGTTACACTTCCAATTTTAAGGAATTTTCATTGCTTTAACTATTATCTGCAGCAAATTATACTTCCAACTGATTTGTACAGAAATTTTTATCACTTTGGCCATTATATGTCATTAAGTTTTGCTTCTAACTGAAAATTAAAATACATCTATTTGCATTGAAAACAACTGCATTCTCAGTTTGTCAGATGGTAGTAATCATACTGAATATATTTAAATATTTTCTTCAGAAAATGTACATATGTACAAACACAACTGCATTAAAATGGACAATTAACAAAACTTCAACAAAATAATTTTTTGGAAATTATTATTCATAATTCAGCCTGATTATCATATCAAAGAGGACATTACTAGAATATATGAATACAGTCCTACCATGGAATTCATGAGACTCTGGAAATAGCGCTTAATTGTTTCATACACCATAAACTGTATCGCTGGATTCGTAGCTAACAATAAAGATGGTTTTGTCCCATTCCACAATGCACCCAGTCCTTCAGATCGTATTATTTTTAATAAAGCATCTGAAAAACAAGATTCATTTTTTTCTCAAACAAGTATTCATACGTGTGTGTGTGTGTGTGTGTGTGTGTGTAATGTGGGATCTAGGGATAAGTGCCTTTCTCTGTGTTTGGTATGCAGAAGTTAATTTGGTATTTTATTTTTGTTTATATATCTTGCATTTCAAAATGAAAATACATTGGAATTGTGCATGAAGGTGTTAGACAAAAGGTAATTTCCACTTCCCAAGTGAGTTGGTTCCATGCATCTCAATTACTTCAGTAATGTTCAATTTTTTTTGGGGAGGGAATATGAGCCCAAGGCAATTAATAATACTACAGATTAAAAGTTCAACACAGTTGTCAAATATTCGTGAACATTAAAAATAATGTTAGTGTTTAATGCATCAGTAAATATGTGACTTTATACCTATCATTCCAGAGTAATTTGAATGACTCTTTCTGTAGCTTTCTGTTTCAAACTTGACTCCTTGAAGTTTCAACCTGGTGTTGGCAACCCATAGGGGTGTGGTTACCAATACGTTTACAACCCCTGTGGAAAAAAGCATAATCGATCTCTATTAACTCATTTCAATACACAGCTATACAGCATATGTTGCACGTAATGGTCAGTTGACACTCAAATCATCATTTACAACTTTTCCTACTGTTGTTGTCTGGTATTAGTTTTGGATCCACAAATACTGACCAATAAAAATGTTGGTACCATATGTACTTACTTATAAGTTCCAAATACAAAATGCACAAAACCTAGATCTGTCACTGCATGGGGAACAGTTTGTTAGAAGAAAATAGTAGATATTATTCCATACACTGACAGGATATTATTCCATACAATTCTTTCCCATACACAAAATGGGCAACACTCTCTGACAGGATCTTATGACAGGTTAGGCTCACATTTAAGCAAATGATGTTGTTATATTCAATGTCTTTGTGAGTGATTTTCATAAGTTACTGAATCATGATATTCCTGATGCACAGAACTTCAAAATTTGCAGAAAACACACATGGAAGGAATGTTCACGCTGTTTTCTTCCAGATCAATTCAGTTAATGGCACTCAGGTTCCCTAACATAATACAAATGCAATTTTTGTGTTTGCTAGATAGAATTCTTTACAGCTGCACTTCCATTAAAAAAAACAATAGGAAGCAAAAAGGATGCAGAATCTTGTCTTAGTTTCCAAGGAACCATTCATCACATTAAGTTTACACTGAGGCTGTCCAGATTGGTCATTTACATGTCTGTAAATAGGATTTCAACAATGTTTGTATACACAGAGTGGTCTTTTACTTGTCTATTAATAGGATTTCAACAATGTTTGTATACACAGATTGGTCTATTGTCTGTAAACAGGATTTCAACAAAGTTTGTATGCACAAACTGGTCAATTACTTGTCTGTTAATAGGATTTCTACAATGTTTGTATACACAAATTGGTCTACTGACTGTAAATAGGATTTCAAAAAGTTTGTATATACAGATTGGTCAATTACTTGTCTATAAATAGGACTTCAACAATGTTTGTATACACAAGCTTTCAAAAGTAAAATAGGAGTGCTCTTGGGAAAGAACAAACTGGGTACAGTCCCTTTGGTATTCTGTGATCTCCTTCATAGAGTACTATCAATATTTAGCATAGTTCTACTTCTGTGTGACAAAATCTTTTACAAAGCAGTACTCTCCCTTGATCATACAAATATGGCAGAGTATGATTTCCCTATGATACTGGGATGATTGCACTTCTAAAAATGAAAAGTATGTGGTTGTACAGTCAATTAAAACACTGCTGAAGGTATATCTCTTGTCAAATTCAATTACATATGAACAAAATTCAGTTATTTTGTAACCTAATGCATGAATCATGATGCAGAAATAAAGCAACTGATACAAATGAAATACAAAATTGGTCAATCAAGAGACATGATAAGAAGTCTTTAAGTGAAAAATGCATGTTGATACAACCATTAGGTATAATATTTTCAAGCTGGATATTTTAGTGGTTATGCTGGATATCAGATCTACACAATTTTCATTTAGGAACAACTAGGCATAAGAAGTGTTTTGTTAAACACAATGTTGATTCAACCGTCTATTTAGAAGGAGTATCTATTACAAGCACCATTTTGTGAAAACCTAATGTTGGTATGAACACCCTCTTGAAAAAGTAGCTATGTCAAGATTTGTAAGATACAACCATGGTGGCCATACTGAACATCATACTGGCAATACTTTCATTTAGAAACAACTAAACCGCTATTAAGTTTTTCAGTGGAAACCTCATTTTGATACGAAAAGCCATTCTAGAGGATTTGTAAAAACAAGATTTTCAATATGGTTGCCATCATCAAAGAGGCTGTCCAAAAAGCTAAATTTTTTTTTAGGATTATTCAACAATGTTCAATCCAGGGCATGTTTTTCCATCAATGGTCACAGGTCCTTTAGAAAAATCCTGCTACAGCAGAGTGACAGGTGCTTATCAAAATACAATGCAAATAAAACATGGCGATATGCTATGAGCAAGTTGCCTGGTTCCAAGATACTGCATTGTTTTCATTCAATTTTACATACTAAGTAGAACTATTATAATCCATGCAAGATTAGTAATCCAAAATGAACAGAAGGAATGTGCATAACTGCTTTTATCTGGCTTGAAGTAGGAAATAATAGTCATCCTGAGGTATTTTTACTAGAAACACAGCAGATTCCAAACAGCCAAATTACACTGATCATCAACCATTTAGAGCTAAATCTACTGGATGTTGGTCACATGACAGCACAATTATTACTTATTATACAATTACAGTAATAACTGTGATGACATTGCAATCCTTTATACTAGTGACAAGTGTGACACATTTATCTATATTTCATTATTTGAAATCTGTCAGTAATAAATAATGTATCTTAGAGCAATTGACATAAACCATTAAATTCACTAATTCATTGCTCTAACATATAAAAGTTATTTATTTGAAATTATTAAAATAATATTTAATTTAATTGGTCTTACCAAATGTCTACAATAGTAATGATTCTATCTATCAGAGGAAATAATAATAGTTTAAGCATTCTTTCTTGGTACATTTATTATCTTCAAAACACCAATATCAGAAATGTGAAGAAAAAGTAGTTACCTATGTCAAATTCTGTGTGGCGCTTTTGAAATTTGCGATAGGTTATTGACCCATTTGGCAAAATTCTAAGATTGAACCCAGATTAAGCCTCATTGGAAACATTTTGAAAAGAAAATGTGATGCCAATATAACCATCCATTCAGAATAACTGCATTGTTGCCATGCTGGATGTCTGAGAGGCACCATTTTCATCAAGAACCAATCAGCTCTTGGAATTAATGTGTATATACATCATTGTAAGTATTCTTATGAAAATCACATGACAGTATGAATATCAATTCAGAAGGGTAGATAACAATATTTTTAAGACAACTGTATAGTGGCCATACAAGATTTTCATGAAGACTGCATGGTGGCCATGTAAGATTTTCATGATGACTGCATGGTGGCCATGTAAGATTTT
>QKMX01355380.1:0-12209 GCA_003401595.1 Venustaconcha ellipsiformis
TATATTGTTAAAGTATGATTAGTTTGTATTGAACTTTGAAAAAGGAATAATTACGTAATTAAAAACAAATCAAAACTTAATGGTATAAATCTAATTAAAAATAAATGATAAATCTTTCCACAGTTATCGCTATAACAACATCCACAATTATCTATGCAGTAATATTGCTTTATATCTACCATCTACCTGAAAAAAAAGAAAGAAGAATTAAAAGCTTTGAAATATGTCAAGATAAAGAAAATCTTTGTATTTTACATATGAAACTTGTATATGTACAATCCATATATGGTAGTCGGAATTGCATACATCAGAGGTCGGAATAAGCCACAACACGGTCGGACATACACCTGCGTATATAGGCATAAAAAATCATTTTTCAGTAAGAAGAAATCAAATTTTATGCTTTTTGAATAATGAAACATGTTGCAAGAAGACCGATTGTCTGCTTCCAGTATCGTAGTTTGGGATACGGCTTCAATGATGAAGTTGTCGATCTCATGGCTTCGCTCTCAGTGGTCGGAATAATACCAGATTACCCAAGACCTACCAGTAGGTTTCTGCTTTTTTATATAAAAAGCGGAGACCAACTTGTTGGTCTAGCCTCCCCCCTCATAAAATGTTGTTATAAACTATGAAAAGAGATCAGCCATATTTTTTACTTAATTTATTCATCGTTGATAAATTCTTATAATTCTCTAACGTTTGCCTATTTATAGAAGTTAGTCCGTGGTTTGCACCCTTTGATACAAAAGCATGATTGGAATGTTGTATGGGTTTAACGCCAGTTTTCAGTGCATGATAGGCTATGCATGGCGGCCAGTCTAATGTCCAAGCAGTTGCTTTTCTGGTGACATCATCAACATCACATTTCAGTTAGTTTTTCAGCAATGGTGTGTTCTACGGTTTTTGACATACAGACCCATGCATTCTTTTTTACATGGTTAATTTGTACAGGTCAGATGACATTTCAACATAATACTTTCACAGTATACTTAATGTTTGCTTGTTCCGGATTTTTAATCTTAATTGCCACACACACACACAAACTATCTTACCCATTAGGTGTATAGACAAGAGCATATTTCATAAAAAAAATGGAATTGCATTACATTAGCTTGTGGGAACTATTTTACAATATAACAATTTATATAATAAACAGTCATATACTGTTAATGACAAACAATCATAATGGCGTCCAAAATGGAAATAAGCTTGAATGGACACAAGCTAGGCAAAGCCACAAGTTTCATTTGCCTACATATTAATTCCTCTGATGAACGTTTACATCCTTACGATCTTACCAGGACTGGACAGACAACAACTGTTCTGGCTAGGCCAAAGCTTATTTGGAAGGACAGCAACATTTCGCTTGGGTCAAACTTATTCCCTCATGGATTTTGTCCATATTCCTGAATGCATGTAAGACACTGAACCTGACAACAGAATTAGAGAGAAGAATGTATGCTTTTGAGATAAAATGTTATCAAAGTATCCTGAAAATCTAATACTTAGACCACGTCTATAAAGAGGAGGTGCGTATAAGAATCCAATGTGCAATTGAATCATAAGATCTGCTCACCACTGTAAAGAAATGCAAAGTAATACGGTATGGCATTTCTCAGGCTTATCTGGCCTGTCAAAGAAAAACCTGCAGGGCCCAGTGACATGAAAGAAACAACGGCGTGGACAGAGGAAGAGATGGCAAGAAAACATCAAGGAGTGGACCGGCATGTACTCTGAAAAATGCCAAATATCAGTGAATAGCAGGGCAAAATGGAGAGATTGTCACAAAGTTGACAGTGGCTCCCCTACAAACAGCCAGGTTATGGGAGAAATTAAACGAAAATAAAACATTATCATTTTAAGACAGTGTTACAATACACATGCAGGATGGCGTTTAAAGATAATGTTACAATACACATGCAGGATGAAATTTTAAGAGTGTTACAATACACACGCAGGATGGCATTTTAAGACAATGTTGCAATACACATGCAGGATGGCATTTTAAGACAGTGTTAGAACACACATGCAGGGCGGCATTTTAAGACAGTCTTGCAATACACATGCAGCATGGCATTTTAAGACAATGTTACAATAGACATGTAGGATTGCATTTTAAGACAGATTTACAATACAAAATAATGTATAGCATTTTAAGACAGTGTCGCTATATACATGCATGATGGCTGACCAATACATGGTTAAGCTATCCTCCCCCCAGTTGATAATAAGAGTAGGCGACCATTGTCGAATTCTGACGTATTTCATAAAGACAGCTGGATAAATGCAATATCATTTTATTTAACCAGTCACAGAATCTAGTAATGGATAATGCATACAGTATTATTTTGTGATCCTATTAAGCAATGTACTAAGTCATTTAGATTCAAGAGTTTATCTGTAAAAGTACCAACACTTTGTTTTTATTCAGTGAGTAATAAGTTTGAATGTTTGGTTAGTGATGTCTCTACTTTTATTATCTTCTACTTATTTTGGTGTATCATGAAAGTCACATTTATATTCCAGATAAATATTTTGTCTGCGAAGAGTCTGCCATGGAGAAAGCCTGTTTCTTCGTTGTCCTCCAACTCAGTACAAGTGATGGACATGCCATATTGAATAATGTTTCAGTTATACCAGTCATCTCTGATGCAAAATGATGATATGCCTGAGTTCTTTCCTTTGCCTGACAGGCCAGATTGTTTATACCGAACAAAAGGTGAGAACCGCTGTTTTAGGCGACATATTTAACAGTTTTCGTACTTGTCGGCCATTTTTTCTCAATTTACTTTTATCTTATCTTCTCGGTCAATCGATAATGAAATTCCTCTTTGCCTATTAATGCAAATTATGTTATCCATTGTAATTTGAGTCTATGATTAAATGTTTCACATAACGTTATTATTAGTGTCTACGAACCCAAAAACTAAGTTCTACAATCACCACGCTTCTATTCCAGGAAAACAAGAATTATAACTGAAGGGAGATAACTCTTTATCCTTGCTATATGTTGCGAAGGAGTTGTTCTATATAGATTATCTTAATATAATGTCTTACTATATTCTAAAGTAGTCCTATTCTTAGATACCTTGTTATCATTTGCGGACACCATTTTGTCAATAACTACTTGAATCTCACAAAATATTTGAATTGGATAATTATACAATAAGATTCAATTCGTACAGCAATCAAGAATTATTACCTTGTCTATATGAACTGCAAAGTCATAATTCGTAACTAAAATTAACTTTTTAACATCTGAGTAACACGCACATGTTTCTAGTGCACCTTGCTCATACAGGCTCTACACTTTCAGTGAAGCAGCACGGTTTGGATACTTACATTAATAGTTGAGCAAGTACAATTAACGAAACAAGAACAAATAATCGCAATAAATAAGAAGAAAACGATCTTGGGAATAGAACATACTTGTTCATATTATAGGCGAAGTAAACATTAAAACCACAAGTGATTATGGGAACGTTGTAAATTTTTGTCCAGATGAAAATATTTTTAAAAGAAAGAAATGAAAATTCTTCAATATGGATATTTACAAAGATGTTTGTTTTACATCAAAATATTTCCAAAAATGTGGGTTTCATGGTGGACGTTTGGAACACATTTCCCTCTGTCCAGAAACGTAAGAGGCCCGCAGTATAGCGAAGCAAGTCTCACTTGTTAGCCATTCATATAACAATTAGCATCAACGGTAGTTAATTTTAGGGTGCAAAATATTAATGTTCCTTCATTTATATGTTCATGGCTATTATAAATTTTGCATTCATATTCAGGTCTCTAACCCAACCCCCACACTCGAAAATTAGAAACATTCATCAATCCGGCTGTCACACGGTGTCTGGTACTCTTCATTATTTTCTACATACAAATAGCTTTGAAAACAAGCTAACAGCTATAAGCACTTGAAGAAGATAAATTAAATTTGGTATAAATACTTGCAATTTATTGATCACGTGATTAGATTTTCAAGCAAATTGAGCAATTTATTCAAAGTTTTAAAGGCGTATCTTTTAACTTAGCAAAATCCTTGTTATCTTTACATCATAAGCGTGATATTTTAATATATGTGGATTCTCTGATCGTACATTTTTATATACGTTTTAATTTTTTGAGACCTCGACTTCTGCACAAAAAACCCCACCCTATTAGCATGATTACCCAAGAATCACGGTCTATACTCGCTTGTAAGAAGAGTCCAATTGCAAACTGCAAAAACCCAGATGTTCCGTCGCATAAAACGCTAGCAGATCTGGTTCTGTGCAGTTTGTTATGAGTAATCAGTAGAACTAACAAGATTGACCCTGATCTGTAGGCGCATTATGCTTTGGTAGATCAGGATCTTTGTTGTTAACTGCTTGACTCGACTTATAAGCCAATTAAACGGTTTAACAGACAAATGAAAGAACGTGTTTGTAATACTATGCAGATCACTGGAAAAGCTTTTCAGGCGATTGCATCAATTTTCAGCTTTTGCACACTAATACAAACCATTTATTTGGCTCCCACAATTCAGGAAAAATACAAGTCTTTTAATAGTTTGATAGAATTCCAGTCAGAATGGGTTACATTTAGTGGGTAATCGGAGATAATTTTGTCACTTGGTACGATTTTGTTTTCATTCGGGTATTGCTTTATTTTAAACATTAAGCTCCCGTCAAGGACTTGTGCGTAAAGAAATGATCGATACTAGATGGCAAGTACAGGCGATCCAGGTCTAGATGGACAAGTACCCGGAGTCGATATGAATATTCATGAGTTTGGGTTGCGCGATCTTAACGGGTATTATTTGCTGATGATTTTTTAGAAAGTATAAAGCTATGTATAGAACTTGGTTGTTCTCAGAGACGCTCATTTGAAATTGTTTTTTGCTTGTGCGTTTCAGTGATCATGTGCAGTTTACGGGGTGGAATTAACATTTACTTCTAGGAACCTCGCTACTTTCAATATCCACTTATGAAATATTGTCAAATTTATTACTGTAAAATGCATGCTCTATATACAACACTACTTTCCTGGAAACTTGCTGTGAATTTAAGGTAAATCAGCCCACTCTGATGATAATCGTAATGTTACAAGTACTACATGCACAACAGGTCCGGTGACCCCACATTACCTGGCGACGTTGATAGGATCAAGGTAATTATTTCAGTACATCGTTAATTATCATATGTAATTGCGGTTGGCGGTTGACCCTTTATTAGTCTGTTGTCGGATGTTATAAGATATACTCTGTTGTGGTCATTAACCCAATTATCCTGGACTTCCTTTGCTCCGCACACGAGCACTTTATTCTGGGGGGGTATACACTCTCCAATTAATTTTTATCGCCCCCTTCCCCCACCATGAGACCAACAAGTAGCTCTCTGCTTTTTTATTCTAAAAAGAAGCGGAGACCTACTTGTTGGTCAAGCCCCCAGCCCCATAATGTTGTGATAAACTATAAAAGAGTTCTGACATATTTTTTACTTCATTCATCGTTGATAAATTCTTATAATTATCTAAACGAAGACCAACGTTTGCCTATTTCCAGAAGTTAGTCCATGGTTCGCACCCTTCGAAACAAAGGCATGATTGGAATGTTGTTATGGGTTTAACGCCAGTTTTTCAGCGCATGATAGTCTATATCAGGGCGGCCAGTATAACATCCAGTCACTTTGCAGCAGCAACATCTCATTTCAGTTAGTTTTTCAGCAATGGTTTTTTTTTCATGGGTTTGAAATACAGGCCGATGCATTCTCTTTTTTTTTAAATGGTTAATTTCTAGGTCATATGACATTTAAACATAATGCTTTCACAGTACACTTAAAATTTGTTCTGGGTGAATTTCATTTTAATAAGCACACACAGAAAATGTCTTACCCATTAGGTGTATAGACATGACCAGTTTTATTGAAAGATGGAATTGCTATACATAATAAGATCCATTAGCTTGTGGGAACTATTTTACAGGCTATAAACAATAATATAACAATTTATTCAATAAATAGTCATATACTGTTAAGGGCAAACAATCCTAATGGCGTCCAAAATGAAAATAAGATTGAATGGACACAAGCTGGGCATTCAGAAGCTAAGGAACCTTCAAGGATTGCACAGACAACAATTGCTCTGGCTAGGCCAAAACCTATATGGAAGGACAACAACAATTTACTTTTGCCCAAATCTAGCTTATTCCCTCATGGGTTTTGTCCATATTCTTTAATTACTTATGAGACAGTGACCTTGATAACATAACTAGAGAGAAGAATCTATGCCTTTGAGACAAAATGTTATCAGAGTATCCTAAAAATCTCATACTTAGATCATGTCTCTGATGAGGAGGTGCGTATGAGAATCCAAGGAGCAATTGAACCATAAGATCTACTGACCACTGTTAAGAAATGCAAACTATTATGGCAACATCTCAGGCTCATCTGGCCTGTCAAAGACAAACCTACAGGGCCCAGTGACAAGAAATAAGCAATGGAGTCAACAGAAGAAGAAGAGACAGGAAGAAAACATTAAAGAGTGGGCAGGCATGTACTTTGGAGTGCAGGCAAAATGAAGAGAGATTGTCACAAAGTTGACAGTGGTGCCCCTACAACCTGCCATGTTATGGGAGAAATGAAAACGAAAATCAATCATTATTATTTTAAGACATTGTTACAATACACATGTTTAATGGCAGGCCAATAGCTATTTATAGGAATGGACAATGCATACAGTATTATTTTGTGATGCTAATAATAAAAAAAATGTACTAAGTGATTTACATTCAAGATTTTAGCTGTAAAATTACCAACACTTTGTTTTTATTCAGTGAGTGATAAGTTTGAATATTTGGTTAGTGATGTCTCTACTTTTATTATCTTTTACTTATTTTGGTGTATCATGAAAGTCACATTTATATTCCAGATAAATATTTTGTCTGCGAAGAGTCTGCCATGGAGAAAGCCTGTTTCTTTGTTGTCTTCCTACTCAGTACATGTGATGGACATGCCATACTGAATAAAGTTTCAGTTATACCAGAGTCATCTCTGATGCAAAATGTTGACATGCCTGAGTTCTTTCCCTTGCCTGACTGGCCAGATTCCACATTTTATGAGGAGGATGGGCCAGATATTGTCCTCAGGTGTTTATTGTCACCAAAAGCAAAAGCATTCCAAATGAAATGGTACAGGAATAACATGGTACTTCACTCTGGCCAAAAGTATCCTTTTTGTTTCCTTGCAAACCACAGGCAAGACTTGCATATCACTTTTCCAGTAGTGTTTTTTGCTCTCGTCCAAGGCATCAACATGAAGTTGTTGTGTTCGTCTTAGTTACACTGACACAGTGTCTGTAAAATCTTTAAACTTAATGGGTGTATTGTTCTAGGAGGGTAATAGTCAGCATGGGTGAAAGTTGGTCATTGTGACCTACTTTTCAATCCATTCAATTTTTGCATACAAGTCATTTACTCTGGCATCATGAAATTTAATTGGTTCATTGGTGGGTGCTAGTCACCACAGTCAAAAGTCAACCATTGTGACTACCTTTTACACTTGCAATTATGATTAGATTTTATGTTGAGGTTAGTTTCTTTTTTTATGTGTACAGTCATTAAATTTCATGGGTGTATATTTAGCTCAAGTGTTGATTGACCAGAAGAGATCATAGGATTACCTGCTGTCTATCATCAGTTGTTAGCACATGTTTTTTATTACTTATATAGTCTACTTTGAGTATTGACCATAAACTTTACACACCCATTCATCGCATGGTCTCAATGGTTGAAATGGCACTGCTCGTAACAGCCATTATGGCCACCACAGTGGCCATTTTGAAAATCTTATCAATACTTCCCCTAAATAAATAGTCATATCATCATGGAATCTGCAGTAAATACTTTTATGATATCTAGTTGGCCCTGAATGAAAATTGTACCAGTGTGATCATTTTAAAATCTTGTTAATGCTAGAGCTTCAGAACTGCATGTTATATGGATGTGGTTTTTGTCAGAATTTTTGTTTAGTGTTTTGTTTGGTTCTAAGTACACACGGTTTCAATCTTACCTCCAATATGGCCACTATGACAGTCATCTTGAAAATCTTGCTATAAATAATTTTTTCAAGGAATGGTAATCATACCTACATGTGATTTTTTTAAAAATAATTCCTACAATGTTTATTTGGTACTACATGAAACTGGTGCAAACTTGACTTCTATTATGGCTGCAACAACAACCATCTTCACAGTATTTGTAACTCTACTCTCCCTGAATAGATGGTCATATCTGCATGAGATTGAACAACCTGTTGTAGCCCTACAAAATATTTTGATTCCCTACTGTCCCTGAATAGATGGTCATATCTGCATGAAACTGAACAACCCATTCTAGCCCTACAAAACATTTTGATTCCCTTCTGTCCCTGAATAAATGGTCATATCTGCATGGGGTTTTCACAAAAAGACCATTTATGATGTCTGTTTGGTCCTAAACAAAAATTATGCAGGTGTAACAAACAATATGGCTACCATAATGTCCATATTGAAAAACTTGTATTGCTACTGATCTTGAATGCATTATTATGTCAACCTGGGCTTCTTCCAAACAAATGTGATGTCTTGCTGGTCTTAATTGACAACAGGTTCCTGGGTTACTTAATGACAGGACCAAGGGTGACTTAATGACAGGACCAAGGGTGACTTAATGACAGGACCATGAATGATTTAATGCTCAAAGGTACATATCTTTATGGATTACTCACAACTCACTTCTGTCTGCATGAGCTGGGGTCTGTAATATAATCCAACAAGTCTTGTGACATGAGTCTAGAGGCAAGGAGAATATTGGGTATGGTGGACTGTTACATGACACCGTGACTTGTGCCACATACAGCTCTCCTTTGCAGGAGTCATGAGTCAAATGGCTTTATGATGAGATCACCACAATGAAATAAATTATAAGTATTGTTTAAGTAATGATAAAATAGGATCAATAACCATACCTGCCTTATGATGTGTTATAATGACAGCAATTGTGTTAATAATGATAGCAAATGTGTTATAATGACAGCAATTGTGTTAATAATGACAGCAAATGTGTTATAATGACAGCAAATGTGTCTTAATCACAGAAAATGTATTGTAATGACAGAAGATGATTTCAATTGACAAGAATGTCTTATAATGACTTGAAAAGTGTTACAGTGACAGCAAATGTGTTATAATGAAGTGTAGTTAAGGAGTGCTGTATTTTAAAAACATGGCTGTACAAGTATTTTGAGGAGTGTAATTATTAGTGACTCATAAGAATCAAAAAGGAAAGTATTTGAACAGTTTTAAATTAAATGTCATCTGTTGGCTACAAAATTGTAGCTTGGCTAAAAGGATTTCTGGCAATTCAGATGTTATCTGTATTGCTACCAAATTGAAATGGGGTTTCCTGGATGTCTAGCAATTAAAATGTCATCTATTGGCTACTAAATTGAAACAAGGGCTTCCATGCTGCAAACAATTCAAATGTCATCTATTGACTACAAAACTGAAGTGGGGCTTTCAGATTGTCTCTTTAAGTGTTATTATTGGCTACTAAAGGGAAATGGGGCTACCAGGCTATCTTTCAGTTAAAATGGCTTCTGTTGGCTTAGGCTACAGAGTGTCCAGACTTTCTAGCTATTAAAATGCTATCTGTTGGCTATTAACTTGAAGCGGGGATACCAGGGTGTCTAGCTTTAATGCAGATAGACTGCAGAAATACTATCTTGTTTTAAAAATGTGTTAGATCCTGCATAAGATGAGATGACAGTTCTAATGTTCACTTATTAGGCTGGCAAGATGATGCTGGGAAGATGGTCATACTTTCTCCATTTTTGTTTGTAAAAATTGGGCTACCTATATGAAATTACCCAAAATGCTTTTCAGTTACCCTGGCTAGTTGGGAAGTGTTGTCTCTTAGTTTGATTTTTGAAAAGACTTCTATGAATATGATTTATATGTTAAATAACCAGGACATTATTTATAAATAATCTTGTCATTATTTATAAATAACCTTGACATTGTTTATAAATAACCTTGACACAGTTCATATATCTGATTGAGAAGAATAACCAGACATTGAAAATTATTGATCCAAAAGTGACTGATGAGGGAAATTACACCTGTAGTGCCTACAGTGCAGCAGGATCTGTCAGCTACACACAAAATATTTTCATCATTCGTAAGTTAGTGTTTAAATAAAGGTTAAGTTTGACCAGCTAAAAGTTTTTTTTTTGTTCAACATAAGTTCTCAGGAATTGAATGTTTAATGGAGCATGAGGTTAATAAATCATCATGACCTTTACCTTTATGTGCTTACTTTTACACATTAAACATGTTTACTTAACCACATTAAACACACATGCTCTCTTTCAACACATTAAACACATGCTCATTTAACCACATTAAACAAAGGCTCACTAAACCATATTAGACACACGTGCATAACCACATTAAATGCACATGCTTACATAACCACATTAAACACACATGCTTACTTAACCACATTAAGCACACATGCTTACTTAACTACATTAAACACACATGCTTACCTAACCACATTAAACACACATGTTTACTTAACTACATTAAACACATATGCTCTCTTTCAACACATTAAACGCATGCTCACTTAACCACATTAAACACACATGCTTAACCACATTAAACACACATACTTAGCCACATTAAAAGCACATACTTACTTAACCACATTAAATGCACATGCTTACTTAACCACAGTAAATGCACATGCTTGCTTAACCACATTAAACACATGCTTAACCATATTAAGCACACATACTTACTTAGCCACATGAAACACACATGCTTACTTAACCACATTAAATGCACATGCTTACTTAACCACATTAAAAGCACACACTTACTTAGCCACATTAAACACACATGCTTACTTAACCACATTAAGCACACATACTTACTTAGCCACATTAAACACACATGCTTACTTAACCTCATTAAATGTACATGCTTACTTAACCACACTAAAAGCACATACTTACTTAGCCACATTAAACATACATGCTTACTTAACCACATTAAACACACATGCTTACTTAACTACATTAAATGCACATGCTTACTTAACCACATTAAATGCACATGCTTACTTAACTACATTGAATGCACATGCTTACTTAACCACATTAAATGAACAACACATTAAACACATTAAACACATGCTCACTTAACCATATTAAACACATGCTCCCTTAACCACAATAAACACACATGCTTACTTAAACACATTAAACACATGCTTAACCACATTGAACACACATGCTCAACCACATTAAACACACATGATCATACAGAAATTGTTAAATGTTTTATACAAAAGCACTCGAACAACAAATATATTTTTTCCTTTACTAAAAAAGAACCCATATGACTGTAAAACAGCTTTAAAAGTTTTTTTAAAAATAAATTTAAGCAAACTCACACACATATATGCGCTATGCTTAAATCAATTTCTCTTATTCACTTGGGTTATCAAACTTTTTCAGCAGTTTTATATCATGTATCAAAAAGTTTATACAGTGTTTGATTTTGGATGTACAACATGATGTGACTATAGCATAATTAGGGAGGTGATAAGCTTATCCTATTTAAAGAAAGACAAATTTAAAAATAAAACAGATAATTTCCAAAAATATTTAGAAACAGGTTCATTATTGTATACATGCTCAGAGTATTGTGTCCCCTCCATGCAAAAGTGTATATAAAAACCAATACACAAGGATTAATTTCTTACTTAAGTATAAATCTCTTACACTGGAATAATCTCTTACCCAGGATTAAAATATGAGATTAAACTCCTTTCATTTTGTACATGTAGGCAACAAAAAATATTTCTAAAGTTATGTATAGTGCATTAAAATGAATATTAATTTCTGCGTCTTTCGAGATCAAACTTCGAGCTGTGAAACGTTACATCCCTTAATTGTGGTGTCACATGTGTAAGGTAGGACAAAAAAAATCTAGTTTGTGTTGACATGCAGCATTCATACTTTTAACATCAACTGTAACTCTATTTTGCATAATTATGTACACTGGAATTGCATTCATGAATGTCTTGTCCCAAGTTTTAACCACCTGCACGGCCAGCATCTTACAGGGAAAGATTCATCTTGTACAGTAAAACCTGTCTTGAGAGACCACTGCTATGA
>QKMX01355383.1:18744-32346 GCA_003401595.1 Venustaconcha ellipsiformis
GACATGACTGATCTGGCCATGGCCTGCACAATGGGCCTGCAACCTGAGTGGTATCAATGCACAAAGAGACATGACTGATCTGGCTATGGCCTGCACAATTTACCTGCACCTGAGTGGTATCAATGCACAAAGAGACATGAATTTGACCAGATGTACTTGACAGACTGACATGGTTGGATTCACAGATACACACATGGATGCATAAATAATCACTATCACAAACTTAAATTAAAGCTAGATTTATATAATATTCTTGTATTACAGATAGAAGCAATGAATTAACATTTCCTGTTCACTCCAAATAAATAATTTACTTTGAGTCAAAGTTTTACTTTGTACTTAGTATTGTGAGCTTAAATGGAGCTATCACAATTTGAGCCCAAAAAAAGAAACTTCAAAGCAACTGGGTCATTACAGGCATCAACAAGATCAAAATTATCTATGTGGGGTCAAACCTGCAATGTAAGGCCATCTTAAAAGTCCCATGAGTCAGCAAATGCTGGAGAATTAAAATGCACAAGATTATATAGATTACACTAATGTTTATTTTTTATGTTTCAAATCCAGGAATGATGCCAATATTAGAAGAGTCATATTTAACACAGATTTAAAACCAAGAAAATGTCATTCAGGTTTCAATATGTTTGGTGATTTTCATGGCAGATATAATTCTCCTCAAAAAGTTGGAGCAGCAAAGCATTTGCATTTACATGCCATACTAAGAATAATGCTATGTTACATGAATGGACCAATAGTATCATATGCATATATATTTTATAATAGGCATAATGCACTGTTACATGTATGCATTTACAAACCATAACAAGCATAATGCTATGTTACATGAATGGACCAATAGTATCATATGCATTTACAGGCCATAATAGGCATAATGCACTGTTACATGATTGCATGTACATGCCATAATAAGCATAATGCTGTTACATGAATGGACCATGAGTATCATATGCATTTACTTGCCATAATAGGCATAATGCTCTGTTACATAAATGGGATAAGTGTCTTACGCATTTACATGCCCTAAATGGCATAATTCTGTTACATAAATGGGCTAAGAATATCCTAAGTATTTACATGCTATATTAGGCATAACGCTCCATTACATAAATTGACTAAGATTATCATATGCATTTATATGTCATAAATGGCATATGTTATGCTAAATGAATGGCCCAATAGTATCATTTACATTTACATGGTACAACAGGCATAATGGTATGTTAAAATGCAATGGCACAATAGTACTGTAATGATTTACAAGCCATAACATACATAATGCAATGTTACATAAATCCATTTGTACATGCCATAATTGGCATAATGTGATGTTACATGAATGCATTTACATGCCACAATTGGCATAATGCCATTCAAAAATGCATGTACATGCCATAATAGGCATAATGCTCAGTCACATAAATGGAACATAAGTATTATGTGCATTTTTAATATCATTAATTACATTCCAAAGAATACTTGATGTAGTCCATCTAAATCCATTAATTCAAAGAATATTTGATGTAGTCCATTTATATCCAGTAATTACATTCCAAAAAATACTTGATGTGGTCCATTTAATTCCAATTTAAAAATTAATATGCCAGGACCAATTATTCTTGTGGGTGGAAGATTAGCAGTGAGTGTTCTGACTACTGAAGGAAAATAATTTACAATGAAAACTGTATTCTCAAAGCAAAGAAAACAAAAATTTGTGCCCATTTTAAAATAGAAAAACCGAAGTGAATAATGTTATTCATTAAACATAATCAAGTGGATGAGCATTATACATAGAAGCGTTTATTGCTTGCTATTTATATTAGAGTAGCAGCAAAAGAAATGGAGTTAAAGCAGTATGAACAATCAGCATGCATTCTGAATGTGAATTTGCAATATTCAGCTTTAAATGGATTATTGAAACAGACAAAGCACGACAATTAAGTAAAACATACATGCCAAGAATCATATTCAAGAATACCCTTGAGCTCACTAGTATCAATGTCAAAACCAGAAATTCATGATTATTTCATGAAAATGGAAACAGATCACAATTACTTTGGAATTGCTATCAATACATTTCTGTAGAGCTTCTGGACCAGATGATATGCCATAAAAAAAAAACTTTAAATAAATAAAAAGTTCTAATGAGGGTAACAAAAAAATCCACAATTGTAAGCAACCATGACCCATTTTACTCTGGGTTACTAAAACTAAAATCTTTCCAAAATATAGAAATCCAAAAGATGAAGAATTCAGTCTTGAACATGATTATTATTTATGTTATAAATTGGTGCAATTACAATGTTCCTGCCACTGCAAACAATGGAAGTAAGCCCTTTAAGGTCTTAACATTGTGAGCTAAAAATGTCAGTGAATTATCATATAATCCTCAGAACACTTGTACATGTGAAACATTTGTACTACACTTGAAACAAGCACACATAAAGCATAGTTGATTAGATTAATGCACAGTTCATCGAGTTTAGAATAATAGGGAATAGTCAATTATGAAGACTACATCAAATTAAGCTGAAACATGAACAGTTATTGTTACAATGGAGTCCATTATACACAGAGCAGCAGCAGCAGTGGCATCTCCATATCTACAGGCAGGAGAAAAGGAAGCTCTTGGAATCTAAGCCAAGCTGAAATATTTCAGTCCTGGGGGTCATCGCTTGAAAAATTTACCTTTGAAGAACCCTTTCTTGCTTTTTGACTTTTTACCCTGTTTTCTATCACTAGGATCAATGGGTGAAGTTGGTCCTACACTGCTTGCATCAGTGCTGTACTCACTAGTCATACTGCAACTGTCCACATGACTTGAAGATTCTGAAGAAATGGACTGACGAGGACTGTGTTGAAGATCTCTCACCACTGTGTCTGGAAAGTCCAAATCTTCATTCTGTTGACTTAAGTTTTTTTCTAATTTGTCAAAGTCTACAACTGTATTTGAACCTAAGAGCTTACTGCAGGCTTTTTCTGCAAAGGCAACATGGTCTACATGCTCAAGTCCTCCACTTGAGGCCTTATCTCCATTACCACCAGAACTCGACTTTAAGGACTTGTACTCTTCAAAAGCTGCATCCACATCAGTTTCTACAACATAGGCATTGGGTTTCTGACCAGCAGGTAACTTGGATATCTGGATACCAGCCATTCCTGCTTCATGCTGATGGGTATTATGTGGCTGTTTCTGTTCTTGAGATACTTGATGCATAACATTTACATCCTGAACAGAGTGCACACCATCATCTTCTGATCTAGTATTGCTAGTTGAGGTGACTATCCTTGACTCAGCTCCAGTCCCACATAAAACTGAACTTGAACTGAGCATCTTCTGCATATCTTCTTTCGCCACAGAAACCGTTCTGCAGAGAGCAGATCCAAGTTTTTTCTCCTGAGACACATTTACTCCTTTAAAAGCACCAATTATGTTTTGTTCCATTTTCTGATTTGCAATTTTAACACTTTCCTCTTTCAAAGAAGCATCACATGTTTCACTAGTTTCTTTTGAACCTGAATCAATGGGCTTAAAGTCTGCATTATCTGCACAATTTTCTCTTTCTTGATTAACTGAAACTGATTTTGTCCACACTGATTTGTTTGGTCCTGGACCAGTTTTCGTCTTCAGGCCTTCTCTACACTGGGCATCATTCTTTATGAAAGGATTATCAACAATAGTTGTAAATTGGCTTGTGGAGTCTACAACCTTAGCATCATCATCATTGTTACCTGCTCGTTTGCTGTTTCCTTTAAACTCTGCTTGCTTTTTAATAGGACTTCTGGTTTGTTGAGAATCTGGAGGTGAAAATTTACTAGCTTTATTTGACTTTTTCAGGGCTGTTATTTCTGACTGCTTTTGTCCAGATAACTTGGGTTTTCTAGAATTTTTAAAGTTAGAGGTACCTTTCCCATCTGTGACATGAACTGAATCACTTTTTTCTAATTTGCCTCTTGTAATAGCCAGACTGTCTGTATGATTAGCACACTCTGTTTGGTTTGAGTTTTGGCTGCTAGTTTCTTTCTCTGTTGAAGTTTCGTATTGATCTGGCCTATGGTTTTGGTTGACCTGATCGTGTTTAGGATCCTGGAAAGCTTTTTCTATCAAAGCAGTGGTTGCCTCTGTCAAACTAGACACATTACCAAGAAAATAGGTATCCTCAGCAGCCATCTCTTTTTGAGGTGACCTTGGTTTATGAACCACTTCTAGCTTTTTAAGAGCCTGAAAATCTTGATCTGAAAACTCCAGCTGGTTCAGGCTTTTTGACTGTTTTTTGTTTATATGTGGCATCTGAATGAGTTCCTCACCATCACATATTGAACTGGCTCTGGATGGGGATCTCTTTATACGCAAATCAGGTTCTGATTTATCAATCTCTTTCAACCTTGTTGCTGAAGTTGATCTCATATACGAAGGTGTGCTGGAAACCGGTGTTGAAGGTCTATTTTTTGAACTGCATCCATCTGAGTCATTTTTACTGTAAGATGGTCTCCGTTTTTCTCTCTGAGGAGTAGGACTAGATTTTCCATTTGGGATTGGTGGCTTAGTACTATCTTTCTCACTATTTTTCAAAGGATTGCTGACAGACTTCCTGGCATTATTTTTAATATAACAGCTAGCCGTCCCCCTCGTGTAGCCTCGACTTTTGCCAGCTCCACTGTCCTTTCTTTCTTGGCTCTCTGGACTACTACAAACGCCACTCATCTTGCCACAGTGAGGACAAAGGTAAAGTTCTCTGTCATCCAACTGTCCAGAATCCTTCAAGACATCTTCAAATTCTGTCTGTGAACATGTACTTATCAGCTTAGGTAATTGCTGCTGCATGGTCTCAGAGGTCAGGGATTCATCAGTCATTGTCTGCGCATCTACCATTAGCTTGCTGGTATCAATTCTGTTGAGTTGAGCTGATAGTTCTTCTGATGTGCCAGGTTCTGACACACTCTTATGTACAAATTTCCTTATCTCTCTCAGATTACCTAGAATGTCTCCTGGGCTTTTATAATGATCCTGTGGTTGTAAAAGGCCTATTTGTTGGAAACCTTTACTGTTCTGAATCATTGTCTTCTCAGACTGTTCTGTGGCTTCAGACTGGTGGGAAAAATTCTCTTTCACTTCTGATACAGATGACATCTGAGCTGTTTTTGACTCCTTCATGTCCTTTGCTTTGCTTTTTCTATCCCTGTTATTACCACTATCATCTGATGCTGTTTCAAAAGCTTCATCAGAGTCAGACATGACAGCATATGCCACTGAGCCTCTCCCAAGCACCTCTTTGTCTGATCTTGGTGATGAATCTGCACTCTGAAAGTCATCACTCCTAGCAACATCATTACTGACATTCTCATCTGTCCATACTTTTCTTTCCTCTATCAAAGCAGGCTGAACAGACTGATCAGCTGATTCCATGAGATCTAATCTAATTTTATCTGCAAAATCTGAAGTATCCTTTGAGAGATTAAATTCTGAGGCTACATCAGAATGACCAAAGGAGCTGAATATATTTTTCCACCTTTCCATGAGCCCTTTCTTTCCTGGAGATGAAGGACTAGATACCTGGCTATCAACAGAAGATTGTGACTGAGAACTTGTGCTATATAACTTTCTTCTTAGACCAGAAGCAGACACAATGTTCTTTTCATTCTCTTTATCTGGATCACTGATCACTGAATTACTCTCACCTCCATTTACATGTACTCCTTTCTTGTTTTCCAGGACTGTTCTACCACCTGATTGGCCATCTTGGTTGATTACAACCCACTCCGAGGAACCAGACCTGTAGAGGCTGTCTGTGATATGAAGTTTGCCCAGGTGTTCCACCCTGCCTTCCTCGTTACCATTCTGTTGTTCTTCAAGAATGTCTTGAACAGTATCCACACTAACCAAAGGACCATCTGAACCAGTCAAACCTGTCAGCCTTATTGTAAACTGCTCACAACCAGTAGCTGAAAAATCCTGAACATCTCTGCCATTTACCACTACTAAAGCCTTCTTTTCCATTTTGTTTTCAGAATCAGAACCTTGTTCACTTTCTCCCTTCTTGTGAAAAGATGTTGGTCTTTTCTTTTTTTTATTACTTGATGTTCTTCTCACTTTATTATTAGGGCTATGATATGTGAAAGTTATTTTGTCACTATCTAAAGTATCATTTTGGTCATCTGAACTTACAGCACTAAAGTCTGGAACTTTTAAATGACCATTTTCATCAAGAATCTCTGGTTGTGACTTGCTAAAATCATAGCCAGATGTGATCTGAGTAGCTTCTACATTTTCCTTATGTGAAGGTGACCTTGGCCCCAAATCGTCAGGACTAAATGGGTGGCTAAATGTAGCAACAATATCCTTGGCAACAGATGTGAGATCTTCATATGTATGAATCATATCAGGCAAGTCACTGTATTGATCTGAATTCACAACATCCAAATCAACAGATTTTACTTTCTTAAGAGGAGGAATGGTGGGGACAGAGCCTACCAACAATCCTGAGTGAGCTGCTCTCTTATGGGCAGAATTATCATTGGGCTGAAAATTATCAAAGTGAATTTCATTTGAACTCCTTAAGTTTTTCAAGCTTTGACTAAATTCAAGTGGATCATCAAACTCTTCCTCTTCTTCTTCCTCCTCCTCCATCTCTCTTTTATTCTCCTCTTCCTGATGTTGGCTTTCTTCTAAATGAGATTCTTCTGAAAGTTTGTATTGACCACTATGGCTATTATCATTAAGTGATTCTTGCCCACCATATTCCTTAGAATTAACATTAATACCATTGGTGAAAACTCTATTGCTATCTATTTTTGATGACATAAATCCTCTATGTTTATGAGAATCACTATTTGTATTATCATCAAAATTACGCCTCAGGTGGCTTATCTTTGGTGCAATTATTCCCTCACTAAAAGCCGATTCCAAAACTCCATCAAAAAGATTGTCACTCCCTTTAGAGGCTCTAGTGCTTCTCTGACCGAGTGTCCCTTGAAATGATGATCTATCTAAGCTATCTCGAGACAGACTTCCAACTTTACTACTGTAAATATCCTCAGAAACTGTAAATCTGTCATTGCGCATTGATTTCCTTGGACTAAGTTGCCGACTGGTGAATGATGGACCCAATATGGACTCTGCAACACCACTAAACCATTGATCATGTTCCCCTCCAAGTCCTGTGTTGGTTTCCTCCCTTGAAATAGATAAGCTAAGTTTAGGTCTTGCCCCCCCTAACTGATTAGTAACATCTCCAGACCTGAGTGTAGGAATGGTCGATTCCTCATCACTTGAAGACTGAGCTCGCCGAATAAAACGACTGCCGGTCTCACTATCAGTCAAACTGGACTTGCGTAAGCTCCCATAGTTTCTATTGGATCGAATACTTGCAAGTTTCTCTCTCGTTTGAAGCTCACGTTGTTTCCGTAGCTCCTCTAGTTGCTTGAGTCTGTTAAGACTTTCTGTCACTGCTGGGTTTTGCCCCAGCCAGGAGGAAGTTTCTAATCCATCATAAACACTCATTTTCACCGGTAAGAACAGACTAGTGCATATTGATGTGCCAGTATAAAGTGTCATTAAGAATGGAATCACAATTTAATGTGCATAAATAGACACATATTTTTCTACTCTTAGAGTCACACAAACCTTAGTTGTAATTCTGTCCACATCTGTATCTTTAAAAACTGTCAATACCTAGTTTTCTGACAGCTTGAACCTGGTTCTTGGATGCAAAATTATTACTCATGTTGTCACAATGCCTCCTGAAGCCACATGCTGTGATGCATTATAGCAACAAATGCTATCCTCTAATATGCAAATTTACAATCTCTTTATCGAATGTCTTTCTTGTGAAGTATTATTGCAACAGATGCTGTTACATACAGTGCACAATTACAAGCTCTTTACATGTCTTGGTCTGCCCTATACTTGGTCCATGTACATTTACATTAAGATAATACAACATATGGACAGTAAAATATACCTAGTATCAATTCATTCTAGTCTTGTCTGTTGGCAATTTATCTTAAATGTCTCTGATGAGTTCAAGGCATAAATAAATATAGCTTCATACCTCATCCATAAAGGTCAGTCATCAGTTTGTTATGGTAAACAGTCAGAATAGAGGGTTTCACAACAATTCCATGTTCTGTTTGACACTTCATACATGTATTTAATATTCACGTTCCAAGGCTGATTGTTAAATATAACCTTCAAAATGATAATGGTTTCGAAATATTTCATATCATAAAAGCAAAATGAAGTCAGACATGTGCATAAATCAGTGGCACCGTTTTCAATGAAGTACTTGTATCAAATAAATGACCTTTTAAACTTGTAACCCGAGTTAAAGTTCTTGAATCAATACTGTCGCCAAGACTAGGAAAAGCGCCAAAGCTGTTAGTACCTCGACTACTTGGTGAACCTGATCCAAAAATCACTTACACTAGTACATTATCGAAGCTTGTGAACGTATCCCATCCCTTTTCACCAGACTGAACTGAGCCATAAACAGCTAATGGCAGTCAACGTCGTGTCGGCAAATTAAATATAAGTGTTATGACTTGCCAACACTGTGAAAACTCTGTGGGTGAAGTAATTGAAGTAAACGCAATTTTTGAGACACAGCAAGGGTTCCCCTTTAGCGTGGGTAAAAGATGACTGTATCTCAACTTCGAATCTCGAATAAATATCGAGCGAACAGTGTTGATCGTATGTAAAAAAAAAGCTGACACACTTCAATGATCAGTTATTGTCACTATCCTTACACACGGCTGGCAGTTATTTATCATACTGTTCATAATAACGTTACCTGGGCGGAAAACTGCCTGGATAGAGCATGATCATAGTACTTGTGTTATGCACGTAGGTGGAAGTGAGCCCACCTTTTTAATTTCACTGGGCCTAACTCGTGTTAACACTTTCAGATCCGGCTGTGAAATGTGATCGATGTATCCAACACTTATCCTACTTAGGATCTTAAAATTTCCCTATAAAATGTAACGATGATTTTGCTCCGGCGAGAATCCTGCAAAATGCCTAATGACAATGAGTACAGTCATGCTCTTTGCTTCAGTATCGTGATGACTAAGTCCCCGCCTGGACGCATCATTAATTTTGTTATGTATCTGGGGGTGTGGGTCTCTTAAGTGATTTGCATGTTGAAGGTGGTCATCTAAAAGCTAAGTCCCCTACAGCAAACTAGAACTAATATCTAACAAACTATGTCATCAGCCATATAGCCACTAGGAAAACGTACAGACCGAGACAACAGTCAGTGATATATGGCATTTGGATATTTGTGTTGTCTCGTAACCAGCTTCTACATGTACAGGTGATAGCATTCCCCGACTCGCCCGTCTGTGAAATGGGGGAGGGACCACATGATTTTTCTGTGATTAGAAAACTAAAAAATTAAATAACAAATGATCTGAATTGCGACCCCGCTACTGTTCCATAACACTACTCTAAATAATGGCAAACAATCAGCAAGTAAAAGCAAGACTAATAAAATACAAACTGCAGTCACGTTTAATACCTTGCGTAAAACGGGAGAACAATTACAGGCCAACTGAACTGCTGTAATCACTGGCTAAATGCCAGTTTACAGCCATATAATACAATTTTATAACACTGCATAACAATTGTGATTTGAAGATGTTTGATGTTCCTTGTCGAAATCTGATTGCCGTAAATAGATATAAAATGCATCAAACTTGTGGCAGAAAACTAAAATAGAATAAATTTCATCTACCTGATAATAATGACACTCATTTAAGTGAATAAGTTACTATCATTTATTCATACTTGCAATGTATTCATAGAACACAAATGTTCCACCATGGTCACAATAATGACACTCATTTAAGTGAAGAAGTTATCATTTATTCCTACTTGCAATGTATTCGTAGAATACAGATGTCCCACCATGGTGCATGTAAAAAATTGACCTAATGCAAAACTTAAAGCTGCATTCCTTCCCAAATGGTAAATTTGACTTGGTTTTGTGGGTTTAATACCATTTTTCAGCAGGTGATAGGGTATACATAGCAAGTAGTATATCTGGGAAAAAAGTTTTATTTTCATGAATATATTTCTTGCACAGATTTATACAGCGAGTAGTGTTGTGGTGTGAGACAGATTTATACAGGAGTAGTGTTGTGGTGGGAGACAGATTTATACAGTGAGTAGTGTTGCGGTGGAAGATATCTTACTGTAGCAATATTACAGAGCAGTCATGTCCAAGTGATTTCAGAGCATAATATCTTTAAACAAATTATTTTAACGAAAGGATTCTGGTTCTTTTATTTTGTTTATTTCTACATTCAATGTAAAATGTGTGGCCTTGGCATGCTTATAGTCTATATTGATACAGATGCAACATATAAAGTCTGACTCACAGCTTGGAATCAAAACTCACTGACTTCCATTAAATTAAAATATGTGGGGGGTTTATGCGTACTTGGAAAATAACCAGGGTAAATAGAAAGTTTTAATCAGTTACCAAATTACAACATGTAAAAATGGAAACTGTGTGAAAAACACCAATATCAGGATAATTTTCAGCCATTTGCTTTGAAATTTGTGGTACGTAATATGCTATTTAACTGCATTTTCCTACTTAGAGGTGTAGTGGATAGTCTTGAATATTTGTCATAGTCAAATTTCTTAACATGCAGCTATGCTGTGACTTTTTGATATATTTTTGTTGAACAATTAAAGACGTGGATATATTTGTGAATTAGGTGTTTTGCACTTCATTGTGTTCATCTTGAAACTGATGCATGAAAACATCCATAGTTACTATGCAGTATGTAGACAGTGAAATGCCAAGTCAACTAGTAAGCACAGCTATCCATCCAAACGAGTCGGCACTTGGTTTCATGGCAAAGACTATCTCAAAAACGGCCTGGATGGCAACTATTATGAATGCGATCAAGCTGCTTAATACACAATGTTTTTCAAAATTATCACCTACATAAAGGGTTTGCATTTGCAATGTGAGCATTACTTGGTGTCAACAATGATCTTTGGACATGAGATATAAAATTTGGGATTGGGATATATAAATTTCTTTTGCTATGAACTGCTCATGACTTGTCAGGTCAAGCAGACAATTTTGTTTTATTAAAGCTGTTCAAAACTATATAAATTTTGATATTGTTTGTGTTTTTTCTTTAAAGAAATTTTACACTATACATAGTTACAACAAAGTTGATCAAAACTGATGCAGCCTATGAGGCCAAACTTTTGCCAAGGAAACATGCAAAATAAAATTCTTGTAAAACATGTCCTATAAAAAAACAAAAAACAACTATGGTTGTTATGAAAGCCAAACCTTTGCCAGGGGGGCCACACCAAATCATGATACAGCATGTATGAAGAAATTTTGTTACAGCATGTATGAAGAAATGTTGCAACCAAATTGGATTAAAACTGGATCAACTGCTGTAAAAGACGCTGAAAATAAATTTTCTATTTCTTTGCTATAGAAGACCCACTACTTCTAGTAGAGTTGCCATCATCATAGTTTTGGTAGTGCATGAACAATAAAATATTCCTGAACCTGAAGTCTGATACAAACTGGGCCTGCAGTTTTGTTATACCTCTCTGTTGACCCTCCACACACACACATATCATGACCATGCTGAATCCCCCCTTCTTTTACTATTTTTCTAATAAAACTTGTTTCAGACATGATGTCTTTAAATACATTCAAATCACACACTGGCCCAAAATCTTTGTTGACATATGTTTAGGTCCATCTTGTATATAAATATTGGCTACTCTTGACTGTCCTGACAATACCTTTCATCTTGGACCATTTGGACAGAAATGATAGCCCAGGAGTGGTGGGTCAGCTATATATCATAACCTTTAGAAGCTCTATGGGGAATTTAATGCAGTGGGAGTGGGACTGGAATTTTCTTTAAATTTTATTTCTTTTACCTCCAGATATAATTTATTTTCCAACTAATATAATGCATATAATCAGTTCTACAAATCAAAGTAAGAATATTGTGTTTTTCAAACTATTTTGAAGCCAACCATTTTTTAAAACACAAATTCCAAGCTCCTTTTTCCAAAAAACATATCAGTCCATAAGGAAGACTAGGTTGAAGATCTGGGTAATGCACTTATAATTCAGCAGTTGAATGGATAAAATGTCCACATGCAAAAAGGACTGTCATCCATCATATGGTAACCTGTCACTGTGACCATCCACTGACACGTCATACAACAAATCATGTCTTGTTTTTGACACCTCCAAAAAACAAGTCTCATGTTCTGTCCATTTAATTCATCCTTAAACCAGTTATGTTTTATCCACAGAGCACATCCTAAAACCAGTTATGTGTTCTATCCACAGCGCACATCCTAAAACAAGTTATATGTTTTGTCCATAAGACAAATCCTATAACAATTCATGTGTTCTGTCCATAAAACATACTGTAAAACAAATCAGTGTTCTGCCATACCACATCAAACACAGCTTGACATCAGAAAGCTTGTTACACATCCTCACATGACTAAGCAGTGATGTGTGGCAATTTATTTTCCAATGTAAGCAAGAAATCGGCAAGACCTCATAAAAACATGGCATATGCGACAACCCTGAATTAACTGTCCTGACCCTTATAAATCAGATTCAACGACTAGCATGGTATCATCAAATAGGCTGGATGTATGTTTTGATAGCCATGTGTAATGGCTAAGTTCAGTGTGACCATAAATGTAAAATTATGTACATAAATAAGAAAAAATATTCTCATGGTATGCAATGTAATGAATGCCAAGAATAATAAATACAATACTTTCAAATAGAATAAAACAAATGCAAATTAAAAAGTGAAGTTAAAACATTCTACATGTATTTTTGAAACTTCCTCATTCCACCCCCACAAAAGGATGGGCTCTAGTTTGATAACCTGTTTATGATATTCACTGTTACACCTCTAGGTTATCCACTGTGGCCCTCAGGATGAACAAACCATTGTAGATCATGAGACAAGAAACATTTTGTTTTAAAATACATTTATTATAAAAGCTCCAAATGTCTATTAAATGCATTAAAAGACTAACTGGATTGCTTGTATTTCTATATTTGCATTGGAAACATCCTTTTGTGACAGTATTCATGCCTGTACTTCTATATTTGCATTGGAAACAGTATTTTGTGACAGTATTCATGCCTGTACTTCTATATTTGCATTGGAAACAGTATTTTGATACAGTAGTCATCTGTTTTTTAACACATTTCAGTAATTTTCTGGTCTAATTGCTTTGGGAAGTTCATTCCAAAGAATAACTTCTGTGTAAGCAAATGATTTTTTAAAAATGTTTTTGTTCTTGGGAATTGCGTATTGCAATGATAATCTGTAACTGATCTCAGTTTAGTATGAAAATGGTATGTGTTATTGGCTGAACCTCATCTGTAAGCATGTTATATCTATAAACCTTTTAGTATGAAAATGTTATGCACTATTGACTAAACCTCATCTGTAAACATGTTATATCTATAAACCCTTTAGTAATGAAAGGGTATGTGCTACTGGCTGAATCTCATCTGTAAACATGTTATATCTATAAACCTTTTAGTATGAAAA
>QKMX01355426.1:2015-13238 GCA_003401595.1 Venustaconcha ellipsiformis
AGTACTGACACAGTATATGGAATTGCAAGTACTGACACAGTATATGTAATTGATTCTTTTGACACAATATATAAGTTGATGGTACTAACAAGGTAAATAGAGTTGATTGTATCACAGTACATGATGGTACCGAGCTGATGGTATTGACAGTATAAAAAGCTTATGACAGACAGTATGCACAGTTGAAGATATTCACATGATTGGGAGAGTTGACATTAACAGTAAAAAGAGTTTATGACACAGACAGCATACACGGTTGAAGGTATTCACACGATAGGAAGAGTTGATGGTATGGACATGCACAGTATATGTAGCTGATACTGATACAATAAAGGAAAATGAAATTTGTCTAATAAAAATGTCATGAGATGATGTTTTTCAGTGGCTCTTATTTTAGGGTCCTTGGTCACTCATGGTGGTCTACATATGAATGTACAGGTCCTAGGGGCTACCTCTGGCTAAGACATCCAAATTTAGTGAAACCTCATGTCAATACATCCAAATTTAGTGAAACCTCATGCCAATACATCCAAATTTAGTGAAACCTCATGCTAATACATCCAAATTTAGGCAATGATTGACCTCGGATCTATCACTAGACCAGTGCTAGAATATACCCCACCCACCTTAATAAGCATATTATGCAACAGATCTGGTTCTACATAGTCTGTGTAACCATGGGTACATGTGGTATGCTAACACCATCATTGGTAATCTTCAAGGTGACATCATCAAATCAGATAAATCTTTTCATCTAGTTTTTCTCTTTCATTCAGCCTAACCTCTGCTATGCAGGCAAAACACGTGGAGAAATTGCTTAACACTTAGTATCATACAAGGAAATCACTCTCATCAAAACTGAATGACAAAAGTAAGCCAAGAACATCCTGCTATGCCACAATCTGATCAAATAAAACATTTTTTAAATTGACTACTGTTTTAAAATTTTCTTCTTCTTCCTATCCTAATGAAAATATCTAAGAGGATGCAAGATGACTAGATACTGTTTGATAACTACTTCACCAACATAAAAATTAAATCCTATATATTTTGTATAGGTATAAATGGTACCTTCATCTTGGAATACTTCACTAAAAGACATGAAAAATGTGACAGTATCAAATTCTAAATATACTTATCTTTTGAATCTTTTCTTCTCATTTTATATACAAAATAAAAGTAATGCATCAATCTGATGTAAAATTCGTACATATTGATAAGTATAAAGATATTACAGTAACAAACAGGAAGTTAATAAATAAATATATCCTTCAGCTGTGTTGACTCACATGATTTTATAGGCTTGAGGTTTTGCCTCGATCACACACAACCAGACTTTTCTTAATATAAGACAGACAATAGGATCCATAACAAATCCACAGAAAAACACATATTTAATAATTTAAATACATGGTAATGAGACAGAAATCAATGTGAAGAATTATAGTTATTAAAAATATGTAATCTGGGACAGGAAACAAAATGCAAGCTAACCTGAGCCATAACTACAGCACCAGTGCAAACAAAGCAACTAATTCATAAAGATATTTAAAATAAATCTATTGCACAACTGTCCAAATATTTACACTGTACTGCTGTGAACTGAATAATGCAATGGCTTAAAGGAATAATATATAATGAAAATTATTTATCCTATATAATACACCTGTTAAAATAAGGAGAAAAGGCGATAAAACAGAAGACCCAAAAATTTTAGCAGTGAAGAAAATTTTAACCACTTTCTTACTTCATATCTTTATCACAGTAATACAAAGAGAATAATAATAAAAACAAGTCATGGTAATTCATTGTTTTTGAATGTACTTTACATTTCAAACAATTCCTGTATGAGGAAAGAATTCCCAACTTAAGGAACTTTTTTTATACAAATATCACTGAAAACACCTTTTGAAAAAAACACTAATACTGCAACAGTGGAATATGTGCAGTTAAAACCAAAAACAATTTAATGCATCAAGAAAAATTGACCTAAAAAAAGCCCCAAAACAGATCCCCTAATATTGTGGTAAACTGAACCAAATTTTTGATTTTGTAGCTCATTACATTTTCACTGACACCACTCATTCCCTCTTGGCACAGTTACCAAACATGTTCATTTACTAACTAGGTCAATATTGTTACACTCTGTGCTTTATATCATGAGTAGAAATATGTGAAACATACCTGAAAGTTTGTAACCTCATTTCCATGTTTTTAATAACACCAAACTGCCAAACAAAACCCAAATAACTACTCTGCATCACAGGTGTATACACAAATTATAGTTTTCAAGTTACATCAATTATTTTCAGCACCATGCTCATCCCAGACCTATTTATCAGTAAGACAACTTACAAAAAAGCACTCCATACTCCCTGTAGTAATTAGAAATCTTAGTATTACTAAAATTTCCAATTAAAAAATAGCCCTCCCCCACTTCAACTATAATCAATGGCACAGGGCATTTATCAAAACACTGCTCCTTCTTGCTAATCAATCACACAATTCCTTTCAATGCAATGTGTCAGTACACTGGCTGTGTACTTAAAGAAAATACAACTAAACTGAAAAGGTACTTTTGGATATGGAAAAGAACATGCTATCTTTGCTTGCAAAGTTTTTAGGTCTGTCAGGCTGGAATGGATGGTACAGAAATCCACGTTATTTGGTTGTGTAATACTGCTGTTACTAAAGATATTAATTATCAAGTGTCATATACTGTGAATGACTCAAGACTGCAAAAAGTAATTTTTCAAACTAGTAAACAGTATTATTACTACAAAAGTAATTTCAATATGATTAAAGAATATCATGTTTGGCATGAGAACAACACTTGTGATCTGCATGTACATTTAATACTAGTTACATTACATCAAGAGAGCAATTTTTCATTTATTTTTATATATACGTGAGAAATAATATGAGTCCTTTATTTTCAAAACAAGAATTCATTGTTACTTTTTATTTTGCAAATTACACAATGTAAATGCAAATGTGTGAACCTATGAAAGAAACAATTTTTCCCCTACAAAATACACAAATTACTGGTATGTATCATGTGTGCATATATATGCATGCACATATACATACATAACCACACAAATACACAGTTTAGCACAGTTATAGCACATTTGGATATAACATGAGTGTGACCCCACTTTAGCACAGTTATAGCACATTTGGATATAACATGAGTGTGACCCTACTTTAGCACAGTTATAGCACATTTGGATATAACATGATCATGGCATGGCTCCTGAAATATCATATACATGTATTTTTCTTGTACCCAAAAAAAAAAAAATCTTAAAAGTATGAAAAATAATGTGTCAAAGATTTTTATATATTTCGGAAAGAGATTGCATATGACTACTGATATAAGATGATCATGGCATGGAACCTTAAAATTTCATATATATGTATTTTTCTTGTGCAAAAAAAATCATTTGTAAAATGTTTCTTCATTTATCATGCTGGGCTTGGCAAATGTTGCAAATTGCAATTCTGCCATATTGGCAACAAAGTATGCCATCTGGCCATTTGTTGGGTGGGTGGGGGTGTTACGACAGTTTACTGTTAAAACTTGTATATATGATCTTGGAGAAAGATGTGAGAAAATCAGAGGCATCATGAAAGGAAGCCACATACTTTATTTAAAATGCACTGGAATTTATCTATTGTTACACAACAAATTAGATTGACAAACCATCTTAAAAGTGCATGGTTATATCATAATCCACTTAATCTGGCCTTAGTTCTGTATGCTGTGAGATCACCTTTTGGTTTTATTTGCATTTTACTTTTTTGGTAGTGGAGATAAACTGGACAAGGCATTACATCATATGTGCTGGAATATTGGTTGCTCATTAGTAATAAATATATTTATGTAGGCTGATCTTTGTATGTGGATGGTAAGTAAAATTCCTTTTCTTTCACTCTGAATTACATCATTCAGAACACAAATTTTCTGTAGTAATCAATGTCAAAACAGAACATCTATGTATTCATCGTCTGTTGACACTTTTTAAATTTCTGATGTATGCATTGAAAGCAGTATCACTCCACTACCATGTCAATATAAACGGATATCTATTTCTTGATCTATCCAATAGTCATGCTACCAGGACAAACTACAATCAACCAATCTGTGATGGCAGGAACAGTAACCGCTATGCTCAACCCAACAATGGCTAATTCCTCTTCTTCATGAAATATACCCTGAGAAATAGTTTTTCTGAAACTTCAAAGAAAACTGATTATCTTACATTATCCAGTGTAAATTCTAAGCAAATAAACAATGTCAGTCTCAATCAATGTTCTACAATTATTTGATATTACTGCCGCAAAAAGAAAAAAGCATTGGTTTGATCCTCCAAAGATGACCTTTAGTGTTAACTTCAATAACGCATGCACCCTTCAAAGAAAGCCAACTACAATCTTCAACACAAAAAAACCCAAAGAACTTCATCAAAGGAAGTCAGCACCAAACTTAAATATCAGCAATGAAATCTGATGGATTGTTGCATTTTCCAAAGTGACTGGAATACATTTATTGTGCAAAGTTTCATTTTTGCAAGAAAAAAAAAGCTGTTTACATTCAATACCAAGGGTGGTATAAAATTCAAATTAAATTTCTAATCTTTAGAAACCAGACATATCTTGCTGTCAAGATAGCTGAAAATGAAGTATCCTGTAAAATTGTTTGTTAAACTTTTTAATTTGCTCACATTTTCCTTCCCTTTGAATGGCCTCATCCTCTGGGTAGCCTCAGCAAGATGATAGCCATATCCAGCAGACCAAAATCTAGGGAAATTTAAGTACATGTAGCATGAAAACAACTATAGCCACATGCTACTGGTAACAGTATTGCAGTTCTTGTACACACATTTAGCAACTCTTTATCTATAATGGTTCTAATTCCAGATCCTACCTATGCAAATTAAGAGTAATGGACTCGCCTAATGCAGCCTTCAAACACCTCTTACTAGCTATTGCTAGCCAATTAAGTAGTATGTGAAACAGTAGTTTATACCGGACCTCTTCGCCTTAAATTGCCGCTATTGAAACTACCCAAGGGATAGTTTTGCCTTGGCTCCAATAATGATTGCTTATTGTTTATACATGTATAATGTAATGTGCATGTACTAAAAGTGGTGTTTTGTTGTTTCTTTTTTCTTCTGTTTTTAATGTTTACTGAAAATTGAGCTTCCTAAATACACTGCCATTTTTAGGGGGTTTGGGAGTACAAAATCATACAATGTGCAATGATAGGCCATGGTTCAATTTGATTAAAATAAGGTTTCAATTTTATATAGAATGGCGGTGATCTGATTTAGACTACATGTTTTATTGCAGGTATGTCAACATTTTGAAAGTACATTGACATTTTATCAGCACGATTAAAAGTTTTCTCAGGCCAATTAGAATATTTCCAACAAGCCCAATGGGCACCTTACTTATAATACAGGATGGACCTGGTATAATTTAAGGAACTGCAGGTGTCAGGCTCAATTTTTAAGCACGGATATGTTATGTATGCTTTACGAAGTGACTCATTCATGAATTTTATAACATGTGATCTATACTCATATTTGTGGCTTTTTCATATACATGTACAGTACTTAAGGGATTATGGATTTAACTACACAAATGTAAGTTGTTAAGATACAAGTATTTTTCAGGCTATTTTGTCTTCACTTAATCAAAAGCAAATAATTTTGCACCCACCACCAACAGCTTTTAGGTACATGCACCATTTTCTTCAGCAACTAACTTGGTTGTTTATAGAATGGTTTGGTCAATAACAGTCAGGATCTATGGAACCCAACCACCGTGTTTCCAGCAGGGTCACACTGTTTATATAAAAGGATGTTTCAGTTTGCTATTATTGCCTAAGGTATGTAAAGTACACACAAAGTATTGGCCATTTTCACACTCCTTTCTGTAGTATCCACTGAAATATGCCAAATTACACAATTAAATCTTCAAAATTTATAAGTGGGTCTAAGTTACATTGTGATGTTGGCCAAATGACCTAATTGTTTTACAACCCATGATGCTGCCACCTGCAGCAAGTCCTTTGGGATATGAGGGCCTCAAGGTAGATTAGTTCTTAGCTAATTGTGTGGGTAACACAATTAGCTAAGAAATAATCTACCTTGAAGTCATTATTATTTATATTATTATTTATATTATTATTAATATTATTATTTAGGTGTAATCAACAAACTGACCATCTTCACTAGCCAAGGTTCCAATATGTTAAACCCTACACACACATTGGCAGACCAAGAACAGCCACCATATCATATCAAAATTAAGTTGTTCAAATTTGAACACTGTTGATACGTGATCAAGACAAGAGAAGCACAATACTTGAATAGACAAATAAGCAATTTTGCACCGCAGGTCTGTGTTTATACAAATGCCTTTCACTCAAATACACCTGTAACAGCTTCTCTCTGGTACAGTCATAATTTTGATGTTAAACATACAAGTATTGTTTTGACTCCGATATACAATACACTGCTCTTACATGCTATTGGTTAGTTGGTATTACATAATGGGGGGGGGGCAGATCATGAAATCTTATACATGTAACTAGGACAAAGAACAAATAAAATATCTACTTGATCTGCCAAGATGTAGATAGAGTTAACATATCAGAACTTTGGCTAGTGACAATGACTGGCTAGTTAGAATCTACTCAAAGCAGAGTTCAGTGAAAACTATAACTACTAAGAGAAATACAGCTACTGACAGGCAATTTCAATTCTGATTCAACTACACTCATCTGCACCCTCCAACACCATCAGTGGAATATGGTCAATACAAGTTGTGCTAAACTGTACCAATAGATTTCTTGGTGTGTTATGAATTATAATTTACTTGTAATGCCAAGTTTCTGTATTGATTTGGACCCTGTAAACTGAAAGACTTTTTCTACTATAAAAATGTCCCACCTCCATTCAAAGTTAAAAATATAAAACAGATTAGCTGACACAGTGCTAGGTTCATAATTTTACAAACCAAAGGTTTTAATTTCATCTCTGATAACCCCTTGAAAAAAAAAGCCAAGGTCAAGACTGTATTAAAAACAAATGTATAAAATATGAACATCATAATTCTGGAATAACTGTCACAATCAAGTCATGTCTTATTAAAATTATATCCTCTGAAATATCCTCTTGAGAACTGTCCCCTTTCATCTAGCAAAATATATGAAACAAAATCCTTATATCAGACTGTATTCTGTATTGTTGGCAAAAATATCCGCTGAATGTCTTCAATCTTGCTGCGACACATTGGGCAGAAATTCAATTTAGCTGCACAATTATTGCAACAAGTCACATGACGGCAAGGAAAGAACACAGTCTCAATTTCAGCATCTCGACACACACAGCAACTCACTGATTCTTGGATTCGATCAAGTTTTTCTTGCAAAATCTGCAAAGGCAAGAAAAGGTATTATTTCTTTCTTTTGTTTGTAGTTAAAACAAAACAAAATCCTTGCTATTAACATGTGCACTTACCAGATATACTCACATGCTGAGTCCATTGAATTACAAACAACACAGATTCTGATCTGCGTTCATGTAATGCACTGACAGATAGGGTCTATTTTTTTTGTTCTACTATCATGCAACAGCAGATCTGGGTTTTCGCAGTTGGACTCGACTTATAAACAAGTATATATAGCACAAACAAAAATTTTAAAGAGGCATTAAAAATAATTTCTTTCTTAAATATGTTGAATATTATATAAGTCTTCATGCACATTAGTAGGATGTCCAAAGAGTTCTCTAAAGTCACATGATAATCCACCAATATGAGACTAGTTCTTTCAAATATTTTCTGCAATATACAGTAATTGTGAGTACAAATAAAAAATGAGCAGAAGAGGTACCAATATTATGTTTGGTCAATTTTCACAAATTTAAGATTACAACTTTCTTATGTTTGAAAAAAGGTTTATAATATATATGAATCATGTTTCAAGGAAATTAATTCAAGTGAACTTAATTTAGGGCCCAAAATGAAATGTACAGGCCATATCTACATACGGCAACAGTGACCTTGACCTTGCAAGTCCACATCTCCAAACAAAGAGGAAATTTCTTGTGCTGACGGAACCAGATATTCATGTACAAAGCTTCTTACAAATACATAATGCAGTACTAAATTTGTTGTCCAGAAATTAAATGGAACTGGCCAAATCTATTTTTATGAAAACAACCATAATATTGGAACTACATTTCCCCAAATTAAAAGGCTCCACATTTCACTGAAATCTTTTATCAGAAGTTAAAATATAGAAAATCTATGTTCAAAAAAGTGCCCTTGACACTGAAGATTGAGTTCTTATCTACCAAGTTGCACTGGAATCAATTCCTTAAAACTCGCTTGTCAATTCCGAAAGCAAAACATGCTATCTGCTCAAGTCTTAAGTAGATTTTCATACATCTCTTAGTGTTAGGGTCTCTCCTTATAATATTTAAAGCAAAATCTTGCATAAACCAAAATGACAACTGTGACTCTTCATAGAAGCCTAATGTACAACCATTTTTAAATGCTACTATACAATGAGGTATTTTATTAGGAAGGCTGTGTAATACTGGAGTATGCTGTAATAAAAAAAGTTGTTTAATATTGTGAAAACCAAACACTCTACAGTACCAGGCAGTAATCAGCAAGGAACTAAAAATTTCAGTAAAACAGGACAGTAGCAATGACGGAACTAAATTATACTGTTTTCATAATAATACCAAACCTGTATGAGATGGCTGCAGTACACTGCTGGAACATAATATTATTACAGATCTCTCATTTCAAATATGTTGGACAAATATCAACGTTCTTGTGTCAATCTTAAAAAAAAATGACATGACTGTTTAAACTTAAAATAAATTTCTTGAGGAAATTAATATCTTGAGAATGCTCAACTTCCTCGATGTTAAAAACAAAAGGAAATTTTCTGATAAGTTCTTACAACAATTACTTTTAAAGATAGAAAAGCATTTTATACTCTACAAGGTTGAAGGCAAATCATTACAGGTATATGTGTATGGCTCTTGTCGATAAAATTATTACAATTTAATTACAAGTATTAGCAGTACCACAAAAACATGTACACATACAGGAAGAACAAATAAAAAGTTCAATTTTGTCAATTATTTTTTTAAACCATTTGTATAAGACTGACAACTTCTGAATCACCTTCCCGCAATAAATTGAGCCCAGACAGTTACACCAGAGCAGAAGTAATCTATTACAACTGCCACATTAATAACTGTCTGTTTGATGGAGTACATGCCTTTTCAAAATTAAAAAATGGTCCATACTTGACCAATTTTAAAAAAATTGTTTATTTCTGGACAACTGGAAATCTCCATAAAATTGACCATAAAAAAAAAAAACAATAAATTGGATGTCAGTAAATGATACTTTACATCTTCAATTCATGTAAGAAAAAAAAAGCCTTTATCTAACGGGTAAAGATTTAAATACTTTTGTGCAAGCTGCGATTATACATTCTGTATCAATCAGCTTCAGCTTGATTCATGATGTTTTAAGCCCAGTCTTTATGCTGAAGTTGGTTCTTACCTGAGGCAGGCTCAAACAAGAGATAATTCAATTATTTTTCATTAGGGCTTGTACAGGTGGAAGTAATGTTTTAACAACTAGAGAGGCCGTCTCTCTATTTCATATAGTGTGGAGGTTAATCCACTAAAGTGAATACTTATAAACAAGCAAACTCTGAAACCATCAGAATTTTTTTAAAAATATTGTTATTTATGGTTAACATATTTACCATATATATTGCAGAACCGTATTTGTTGGAACACCATAAATCAATTTTAAAAGTAATTTTTTGTACACTGTAATTTTGTGGGACAAATTGGGTTTTTTTTGTCAAAAGTTGTGGCACATCTTTTAATTCATGCAAGAATGAAATGTCAGAAATAGCACTCCAACTGAAATTTTATTTTAAAAATATAAAACTGTATTTGAGACAAAACTATTTAATCCACTGCAGCAAACATCTCATCAACACAATCTTACCCCATGCACATGTTCCATTCTTTTGGTGCATTCATTTTTTGTTAAGCTTTCTCAGTCCATTATTAGAAGCAACACATCACCTGAAGTAGAAACTGCAACAACTAAAGTTAGCTTTTTTCAAATCTGCACCAGTCTTGCTAATTCTCACCCTTTTGACCCCCATTAAATCATCAGTCCATCCAGGAATGAGATCCAAGTACACTAGAATTTCATCCATGTTAATAATCATATTGTTTTGTGAAATCATCTGATTCTCTTCTGGCTTCACTATTACAGCATATGATTTTAGTTTCTCCAAATATTCTGGACGATGTGGGTCATCTATGTCCATGCATTAAGCACTATATTGTGTCACTTTAAAATTCTTCCACTGTTTCAATTTTTTTTTCTTCAAAATTCCCATGAATACAGTTGAAAGGGAACCAAAATTAGCTTTTATATCTCAGCCATCTTTGTATATTCAAAAAATTGGCACACTTAAAAGAATCCAAAGTCATCTTCCTTTCCAATAAAATAACCTTTGTATTGATATCCTTAAAAAAGGGCTGCAAAGTATCCAAAGCAGACTTGCTTTTACTTTTGTATTTGATGTCCTGTCAGTAAGTTCAAAGAAGGAACTTATTGCTTGCTGCCAGTTATATTTATTCACCACCTGGGCTTCTATGTGCTTGGCATCATTAGTTATAATTAATACAAAGGAGAATTGATGTTTGTGGGTAAATAATATACACAGCAATAATTTGCTTTAATGATACATTTGTAATGACTGTCACTAGCACTCAAGTGAATGTGTTTTCAAATGATATTTACTTGCAGACACTGTCATTTAATTGACCTGGATATAATTCAGTCTTGGTTATTTTGCACCTAACAACCATGTCATGCATGAATGACAGTTGTCTTCAAGATAGCGGCTGATTATTTCCCTCTCGTTTATGATTTTTGTTGGATCCACTTTTCAGTTAGCTAAAATATTCACACCTTTGAGCACAACTAAACATGATTTGTTTCTCAATGTTCATGTCAACGAACATGTTGTGTGATACCGAACATAAGCAACACACATTACAGTATGGAAGCCTAAGCTACATATATGGATATTTTATTCTTTAATGCTCATGTTGAAAAAAAGGAATAAATGATAACAATACAAAGTTAGTT
>QKMX01355431.1:43444-53691 GCA_003401595.1 Venustaconcha ellipsiformis
GGACAGCGCTTTAGACCACTCGGCCACTCGGGACCCCATTCTGAGTAGTTCTGGCAGGCAGTCAGCAACCAGAATCTACCCAAAAGTAGAAAACAATTTAAATTTCTTGTTGGACTGAGAAGATTTGTACAAACATTGCTATATCCAACACAGACACTGAAAGGATATTTTCTATTCTGAGGAAATTTCAGGTTGCCTCTAAAGGAAACTTGGATCCTGTAATGATACATCAGCTCCTGTGTTCTTCGGCCAACAGTGATGAGGACTGCCACAAATGCAACACAGACAATGATTTACTAACAAAGGCTAAAAATATTTGTTCTTAATATAAGGGTAGTATGAAAGGCACCAAGCTAATGTGAAAGGTTCGATCTGATGAGATGATACACATTTTTTAATCTAGAAAAAGTAAATACTTTCATTATTTTTCATTTTCTGTCTATTTTCATACTAGAAACTGGGTCAATGAAATTACTCCTTATTTTAAGTCAAAACTCCTAAAGTCATGTGATGTTACAAGCAACTTTATCTTGGAAGTTTACCTAAACACAAACTATAGCATAAGTTTTGATGCCATACAGATGGACAGACTTAAGGACATGGACTTTGAAAAAAATTTCATCAATCTGAAAAAAATTTCATCAATCCATAAGTTGGCATGGCTTTGAGTCTACTGGTCTTGTACCAATTTAGGTCCAGATCAAAATCGACTTGCCTGCTCTCTAAGCAAAACACCATCCTGCTAACAAACTCACCCTCTGCTAGTATCAAGGTAGAGTTATGTACCCTCTTGCCTATGTGTTTTAGTCCATCGGAGCCATGGTAAACTGCATACATGGCTGCCATATTGGCTAACAAAGCCTGAAATTAACATGAAGAAAGAAGAGTGATTTCAGCATATCCTAACTTCAGCCAGTTAATACAGTGAAGTCTCATTTATCTTGCATCCATTTTGCTATCATACAAAAACAGCAAAAAAGGATTCTGTAATATAAATCAATTAAAAAACTGAAATTTAACAAGAGTATATAACTGAACAAAGTTTTCCATATACAACTGGATAGGGAACATGCACAACCCTTTTGAAGAACTGACCAACTTGCTCTATCTCTAAACACACACACACACACACACACATATTTACTATGAAATATGTCAAGCAGTAGTCCTGTTATAAATCAACATTTTTGAGGAACCTTGCAGAGTATGCATGTGTTTCACTTCTAGTGTAGATAAACTTCCAATCAAGTGACATCCAACACTTCCATATGAACCAACCATCTGATGGAAATGTAATGTGCAAGATTACAATAGATGCATATCTTCACTTCTAATAAGACCTTTTCATCTGTAAATCACACAGTCATCATAAATCCAACTGCTTTATTTCATTTGCAAAATGTTTATCACAACATTAAACATGGAATGTTTGATATGTAATAACCTGATTTGTCATCCTACAGTTGCTTCAATTAATTGCAATAGCGTTTTTAGTGATCTAACAAGTCTAGTAAATGAATAGAGTTCTGAAACTCCATATTTGCGTAAAAGACTGCTCACAAAATCAGTACTTTGAACCAAAGTAAGCAAGGGGGGGAGGGATTTTCTGAAGAAACTGTAATGAAAACATAGCAAGGAAAACTCTGATGCACATAATATATAACATGCATTAAACAGACACACAAACCTGAGCAGTACAGATGTTGCTTGTTGCTTTATCTCTGCGGATGTGCTGCTCACGAGTCTGGAGGGCAAGGCGAAAGGCTGACTGCCCACTGGCATCTCTACAAAAGGGAGACAACTGAGTTTAATCCTTCAAGTACTATAGCTCTAATGAAATTTTTTTGTATAAGCAAAGCTGACAAGTTTCGCACTGCCTTACAAAATTCCATAAAACATTATGTTATGTTTGTCTTAATTGTGAAATATGAACAAGAGGCCCAAAAAACTTGCTATTGCTCACCTGGCATACACTGGTCTAAAAGGCATATGTAACAGTAATAAGGCAGGTGTCTTGGGTTGAAATAAGTGTGCTGAGACATGCAAGAAATTCATCTGGTCACATAGTTCCTGGAAGGCTAAGCAGATAGCCAAACAGATCCAGGAAACGTGTTCCAAGAAATATCACCCCTTCCTTTTTGAGTAATACAACAAGTGAGATCTCCCTCTCTTATGATTAGCAATGTCTGCACTAGATACCACTTCAGTGCCTTTAAGGGATCTTGTTTATTGCACTTGAAGGAATGATCCAAAGAAGAAACTTGTTAAGACTAACTTCCATGCTCTCAGCAAATGCCACCATGAAATAACCAAACCATCATGGCAGAACTGCAGATAGTCCAGATAAACAATAAGGCTTGGATTTCACTGATTCTGCCTGCTTTAACAAGATGAGTCACCAGATAAACAATAAAGCATGGGTCTCACTGATTCTGCCTGCTTTAACAAGATGAGTCACCAGATAAACAATAAAGCATGGGTCTCACTGATTCTGCCTGCTTTAACAAGATGAGTCACAAAGGCTCTATATGGTGATTTCAATGGTGCTTTGTTCAACCACTTTTGAATCCATATTAGTTTTAAGACATAGCAAGCTGAAATTGGCTAATAGGTTTTTCTTTGGCCTATGTCCAAACTTCTATGACAGTGAAACACATAAGAGGCCATGTAATGCTAGCAAATAATTGTGACTGAGCCTAGCTGCATCTACTGAAAAGGCCATGGGAGGAAGTGAGCTATTTATGGTACCAAGGCTTTTAAGGGAGATATTTGTCTCTACTCACACCACTGTGAGAAAACTTTCCATTTTCCTTTATCAGTTTTTATCATGGTAGGTCTCCTTGGGGAAGCTATTCTGTCCGCTTGTTTGATATGGGCCAAGTTTCAGTGCCCCTCAGTTCACATGGAGAATCTGCCTGTGTTTTATAATGGTGAAAAGAAGGCAGGACTGTCCGGGAAATGTCTGCCATTAAGCTATGAAGGTAGCAGATCAACAACTTTTCCTGCATCTGGACTAGATGATCTTTAATTAGCAGAACAGAGCTAAAACCACAAGTTTTGCAAAATTTCAACAAATAATTTATTTCCCAAGAATATGTGAAAATGTTAAAAAACAGGTATAATTATGGGAAATAAATGCCAAATAGTCCTAAAAGATTTATCACCAGTCTACATGCATAAAGTTCCTACAGAATTACAATGGTATTACAAATACGTTCCAATACTGAATGTGTTAATGCGATATAGTCTCAAATATGCTGATGTGCCAGTAGTCTGACATCTTTGATCTGAACTTTGGAAACATGTTAGTTTTTTTTTTATTTTTAACAGGTACCTGGTTGCCCATTTTAATCCAAAGGTTATTATCAATGGGCGGGTACCTGAGTTCCCGGGTGCCCATTGACAGCTTTGCGTCACAAATGCCATTACTTTATTTTCATAGTCTAGAAATGGCTGTCAAGGAAATGACCATCATAGAAAGTACCAGTCTCTTTATGTGGTAATGGCTTTGGCTTGCTTTGTTGGCTTTAATGTCACATTATCACTGTCATACAGAGGAAATGGGAGCCTAGTGCTATTGCCAAGGACACACCAATGTGGTGGACATTGGCTGGTCTGGGTGGGCATCAAGGCAGTGACCCTCAGATTAGAGTCCAACAATAAGAAGTCAAAATTACCTGTGTAAACAGAATACATGTACTGGATTCAGGGCTATACCATAGATCACTGGATCTTACAAATAGGTTACTTAAAACAGAAAATTCCCCAATATAATTATCTTTTATACATATAATGACCAAATGCTAAACCCATCAACATCTGATTCCAATATGCTGCCAAACTTCATTACAATGCCTTATAGTATTAAGATATGAAGCATAAGAATTTCAATCAATGTTCTATCTTGTTTACTTTCCCCAGCACATGGTCCAAAAACAATAATGTGGAAAATTAGAAAGTAGCTAATTGTGTCCTATTTCCATCTCTTTTAACTGGTACTTTCTAAAAGATTAATGTAGCAATAAAGTTACATTCAGACTAGGATTTCAATTGTTTGATTCAAAAGGACCTATCGGTACAAGAACAAGAGTCTCACAGAGAGACTAATGCTCAACTGGTCAAAATAATTCCCATGAATCCAAAACTAGTCAATTTCTTCTTTTTAAGTGTTTTTTTTTCAACCATCTCTGATATTCTTGAGTAAAAATTTGTATGGATGGTCTCTGTAGTGGCCACAATAGATGAAGGACCAACACCATCTTCAACAAGGATCGACACAGCAAGAAGTTCTTTCATGGAAACCCCATGTCAATAACATCATCACAATATCATCATCCAATCATGAGTAGCAATAACAAGATTTTCAACATAGCTGCCATGGTTGCCAAATTGAACATAAGAGTTACATCATTTTCATTAAGCACCAATTAGACACCATAATAAGTCTCCTAGTGTAGTTTTTTCAGCACAAGACAGGCTAAACATGGTGGCCAGTACAACTGGTGGAGGAAGAACCAGAAAAATTCCAGAAATAACCAGTGACCCTTGGGAAGCTCCTGGCAAGCTTTCTCATGTACCCACATTGGCTAAGCCCAAGACTCAAACCCACTCAGACTGAGATGAGATGGCAGTGATCTGTAACAGTGAGCACTTTACACCATTCAGTCACTTGGGGTTCCAGCCTTCTGGTGAAATCCCCTTGTCAAAATGATTTTCTGTTTAGGAATGACAGTAATTAGATGTTTAAGATGAATATTAAGGTTGCCATATTCAATGTCAGATTTGCACAATTTTTATTTTGAACCAACTGAACATGATGAGAAGTCTTTTAGTGAAAACTCTGTCAATATGACCATCCACCCTGTGGTCATAACAGATTTTCAAGATGGATACCAACAAAGCCAATGGAGGTCAAATCAGCACCATTTTTAGTTAGGACCAACTAAACTTCAGACAAATCTTGGTAAATATCCTATGTCAACATGCCATTCCATTTAAGATAAAATTATTAAGATGGTTGCTATTGCGGCCATATTGGGTGTCATTTTTGCACCATTTTCATTTAGAACCAACTGGTTATACATCATTAAAAGGCTTTTGGTGAAAACTTCATTTCAATATGACTTCTATTTAGAAAGAATAGCAATAAGAAATTATTCAATGTCTGTTGTGGTTGCCATATTGGATGTCAGATGATCACTGTTTTCAATAAGGCCAAAACATTGTTTCCAGTTGACCAACCATCCCTGATTCTTATTTTCACCCAAGCACTTTTATCTCCCATGGTAAAAAATATCACACTTAAAGATATTTTTTTTTAAAAATAAAAGTCTTCCTATCCTAATTTTAAAACCAGAGCTATGGAAAAAGACACAATTTTCTGGCTTTAGGACAAACATGATAGGAAGTCTTTAGTGATAATGTGACCATTCATTTATGTGAAGTAGCAAAAATAAGATTTTCAAAATGGCCTCAATGGCAGCCATACTGGATATACAAGCTGCAGCCTTTTGATTTAGGACGAACTAAAACCCTTGGATGAATGTGTGTAAGCACTTCTTGGGAATCCTCCAAATGGCTTAGGAATAATTATAACCAACCTATGCTAATAAAGAAACCTGCAATCCCATAATTTTAACGTCTGTGGGGTCAAGAATTTTACAGCAACACATAATAAGATAAAATATACTAATAAGATCAGTATGCAAAATGTATTACACATTTTACCAAATCAATTAATAAACTGCTGTGTATTTAGAATTGGACTAGTTTTAATTTAAATTTCACCAACTCTTCAGTTCAAATGGTATTCAGATAGGATGCTAAATATCAGCAAAAACTCCCTAATGAATCTTGGTTTCTTTGAAAACAATTGGTTACCTCTAAGGCCAATCACTAGTTCAAGGAAATATTAAGATTTTTCAAAGTGCACAAGAACATCAGAAAGCGCTGTCAGATGTATGCTTGAGTCATGATGATACCTTTGAGAAAGTAATTTGCATCAAAAGAGTTTTTACAATTGACAGTAGTATCAGCCTAGTTTCAAGTTCCTATGAGCTGTAATGGCTGCAATTTTGTGAAAGAAAATATTACTGCAAAAAAGCACTCATCCTAATCTTTGCTTATGTGTCAACAGATCATTGCTTGTTTTAGTTCAAGGAAATTAAATGAAGACAACTTAGTTTTAGAATGAAAAGAATAAAATGAAATACATTTTACTGTGCATAATTATTGCCTATTGTGTTTAATAAGAAAAATGTGTAATCTCCAAATAAAACAGCTAGAATGGTCTAATGGTAAACCTAACACTGATATCTGAATGCATACCAGGAAAAAAAAAAGTATTCAAAAAACTCATCACTGTATTCTGTATTCATGATAATGATGGACTTACCTAGTAACACCAATCACCCTACCAGGCATCAAGCGAGCAAAATGTTCCAGGGTGGCAAAAAAACCTGCATGTGGTCCTCCATAACCCAGGGGTATTCCAAATCTCTGACTTGTGCCCACTGCAATGTCCACCCCAAACTCACCAGGTGGTCGAATAACTGTCATAGCCAGCAAATCTGTGGCACAAATAACCAAGGTCTGTAAAGAAGACATTTCAAGCCTCAAAATATTTTTTACTACGACTTTCTCCAGAAAACTTCCAAGGTATGATGGAGCTAGAGAGATTATCAGTGTAGATACATGAGATGAGCTTAATTAAGTACAAAATATTCCAAGACATTTATTTTTAGGACAAGACCAGTATTAGGAATAAATTGGTTTTAAAGTCATCCTAGCAATAATATCTAAAGAGTGCAAGGATTTAGCTTTTATTATCTTTGAAAGTGTTACAATTTTCATCTTTGTTCTCAAACGTTAATGTGTGTAAAAAGGAAATATGACATGGTGAAATAATTAAGTCATGCTAACACTTGTCTGAATTGTAAGTCATGGTGGGTCACAGCTTCAGGACCCACAAAGGCCTGCCTCATTGTGTCCTTGGGAAAGGTACCTGGTTCCCATTTACCTTGTAAGATATAATTAGTCATATTTTACAAGTGTCATTAAAACCAACAAACCAAACAACAACCATTTCTGCAACTTCCAAGACCACTTATGGATAATCACTCATCATATATTGAAGAATTTTAAAAACTGATCTTAACACACAGATATGAGTCCAAACAATCCAAAAATGACTTAAAAATTTACAGGTTGGTGTACATTTGTTTGGTGCTACTTTAAGTTGAATATATGTTGTCAAGTAAAAGTCATTACACAAAAAAGTACAGGAACAAGTGTTCTGTCACTAACTGTCCATAAAAAATAACTATAAGGAATTCAACAAATTTGAATGGGATAAAGATAATAAACTTGCCTTAACAAATACATAAAGAAAACGGTATGTTGGTGAATGAACAATTTTAATATATAATTATTGTGATCACAGTGATTTTCCAGCTGATTTGGTGCTATTTGTAAGTCATTATAAAGAATATTTCCAAGGTCTCAGGAATTTTTTCTGCCTTTATCCTTTTCTTTCACAGGATTGTTTAACTGTAATTAAATTTCTTTTCAATTCCTAATAAAAGGCAGAACTTGCAACAAAGACATTTTACATAAAATCTCTCTCACCCAAGTTCACAGCACTATGACACACTTAAGAATTTATATCATATTGATGACAACATAATGTAATGATATTTTTCAGCTGTGCAGTAAGTGCTGATCTTAACAAATTATGCTATCTTAACAGAAACATTGGATGTGGCTGGAGTATGTTATATGTGTCAATGTAGCTCATATTTAAAATCTGTAGAGAATAAACCTTTCCTGGAATAAGAGGGAAAAACTGGAGCCAAAGAATTCAAATTCTTTCACAAGTATTCCAATAAATAATTGAACTAATCAAACTATGAGTGATGGTTATCCTGGCATAATCTATTACAAAACAATATTAATTAAAATATTTCCTACACAACCTATTTTCATGAAAACAACCAACTGTGCTTAACTGACACTATTTCAGTACAGTTTATGCCAGAAAATCATTCATGTTGAACCTGGTCATATCAGGTCATGTAATCATAAATTCCAGATAAAGTTTGAATAGTTTGAATTCTCCAAACTGAAATATATCCTGATTATTCTAATAACAAGAATCTTTTTCTCAGTACGCATACAAATGCAAGATACATGATCTGCTGGCGGTTTCCACTTTTACGGTGAATCTGTATTGTAAGACCTCTTCTTAGGGTTAATGTATTAATAAATTATTAATGTATTAATTACTTTGCAAAATCAGCTCTTAACTTTTACTACAAAATATATACCAGTTCATGGATATTTTTGGCAATTTTCTCTAATAATCTGATTATAATTATGAGAAAAAAATGTTTAAAAAAAGAACACATCAGTATTTTTTCTGAGCAACTGTTATACCTGTAATGATATATAAGCAAACACTGCAAAAAGTTCATTCCAATGATGATCTGTGATCAATCTGTCTGTCTGTCTGCATTAGTACTTAATGGCACCTTGGCACAAAAATAGCTATCTGAAGGGGATTAATAACATGTATAATCACAAAAGTGCTTTTACATCAAAAGTAAAATCACATCATGTGTACATTATTCATAAAGTAAAATATTACTGAAAACCTACTAGAGTCAATTACCATCAGCTACAAATTCAAAGATGAAAATATCTAGTCATTTTTTTAATGTTTGAAAACTATGAAACAATATTTCAAGTTTTTATCCACCCATAAATTATATTAGTATGTCTAACAAGCAGCAAATATGGAAGAAAGATGATGAATAACAATGTTCAATCAAGCCCCTATGAACCCAAAAATTTGGACAAATCCATAAAGTTCTAGTATCTGATCTTCCATTTCTGCTTTAGTAAAATGTCTCAACACCGAGTTATGAACTTGGTCCATTTTCAGAATGCATTTAGAACCTTTGTACATAACCTTTTGTATGGCGCTTAAATGGCCTCCTTGTGCTGGTGCGCTGTAAAAATTTAACCAAACAACCAACCAGAATCCATTTATACATAAATAAAAGTATTTTAGAAGAACTGCATTAAGACCTACACTTTAAAACAACATGGTTAATTTAGACATTGCTACTGACCTTAAATTTCAATTCAAAAATATTAAAAATGACACAATTTTGAGATGAAAATGTATTCAAAGTCAGAGGTTTTATGAAACCGGGCCCTAATCTCATCAACTTACTCCATTTGCATGTGCAGCATCAACAAGAGCTGAGAAATCTTCGATATTTCCCTCCGTATCTGGATACTGGATAATAACACCAGAGACATCACGACCTGTAAAACTCATCTTCTGCCAGTCCTCACGCAGTATCTCAATGCCAAGGGCACTGAAAATTTAGACCTTTCATGATACCACATATATTAAATAACACTGACATACATTTTTTTACTTCATCAATACTTTATTTATCATTAATTTCAAAGCAAACAGAATTCTGTTGTAAAAGATTATTTGCCTTAGTTGCAGGTATTTGTTATGTATATGTAATTTAATTATTTGTTAATTTTAAATTTTTTTATTTTATTCCATTACATGTTTTTGTAATGATAATTTTGTCTACTGAATTTGATTTATTTAAGAAATTCAATTCAGTTCTGTCTAACCTGACAAACAACCAGTAGTTGAAACATTGTCTCTTTTCTGACCTGGATTGAGAACCAGTTTCAGGTTGTTGAGTAAAACAACTTTTTTATATAATATATTTCTAGAGCAAGAATCATTGATTTTAGCTTGGGCTATACTGGAGTACGTCATTTTAGGCACGTAACGTAATCTTCTTACTTTGTACTTGGAAAATGATCATGTGACCCTCATATGGGAATCTGTTTTGCATCTTAATTTACTGTTTAGTTGTTTCCTTGAGATGAAAGAGCCAGCTGTGCTTTAAACCTCTGAAGCTCAAACATGTTGTGTTGTGACCTTTTGAGCTGAATTTTTTTTTCTTCAGAATTTAATTCATTTCTCTGGAAAATACATTTATTGAAAATTATTCAGATTCCAAACTGGAATATTCTTTGTGTTCAACAAAGAACTTTTGACACATCAGAACAAAGCAAACCACTGGAGACATCATCACCTTCCATCTTGAATTTTATTGGGATTCAAACTTTTCATTGATAGGACTTATATATTTAATTCTTCGATTAATTTTAGATTTGATTCATAAACCATAAGACCTTTTTTTCATTTT
>QKMX01355442.1:32946-48318 GCA_003401595.1 Venustaconcha ellipsiformis
CTGAGCTTGTCAGTACTCTAGAGACCATAGTTTTGGTATTCAAGCTTATATCATCAAGAGCCCTGAGTTTAATTGTGCATAAAAGCCATGCATATTAATTACATGATCAGAACGCTATAGAGGCCATATWTCTGATCAGATTTTGATCAGATTTGGTATGTAAGCTTCTATCAACAAGATCTGAGACAGGTTCAATTATGAGCTAGATTGTTGCATATTAATGAGGATCTGGGCTAATCAGTGGGTGTGAATTAAACCCACAACCTTCTATTCATGTCTCCAAGGCCTTAACCACTGAGATCTTAACTCCCTTTTGTGGTGACCTCAGTGATTTCCAAGTTATGACTCCAGGAGGTGGGGTTCCAGGTTTTTGGACAGACCCAGTAATCCATACTTTCCATTATAATGTCAAGTTTCTGAGTTATAAATCAGATCCTAGTCCCTGGAGAGAGGTTGTGTTCCATGATGAAAATGCAAGTGTATAAATGACTTGTCCATATTATGATTTAAACAAAAGATCCTGTTATATGGCATAAGAAGATTAATATCATCATTAATAGACAATGTAGCAAGTATTTGCTCCAAGCTTTTCTTTCCTCATATTGATTTAGGTAGATGTGTGAATTTGTATTCACATACATCAAATACATACGTGAGCAATATCAGGCATCTTGTCAATATGCAGACTTTTGAAATTTAAACCCCAGCAATGTTAGTAAATTCTGGATATTTATAATATATGTGAACATTTTTATTATAGTTGTTTAAGAACTCTTTAAAATGGGGTTAACATCGTAGGATAGTTGCATTACATTGGGCTAACATCATAGGATATTCATAATATATGTGTTAGCAGCTTAGGGTAATCATAATACATGGGTTAGCAGCATAGGGTAGTCATAATACATGGGTTGACAGCATAGGGAATAGCATCATAATTTAATTACAGTACATGGGATAGTAGCATAGGTAGTCACAATACCTAGTCTAGGAGCATAAGGTAGTCACAATACATGGGATAGTAGCATAGGGTACTCACAATACATTGGTTAGCAGGATAGAGTATTCACAATACATTGTCTAGGAGCATAAGGTAGTCACAATACCTAGTCTAGGAGCATAAGGTAGTCACAATACATGGGCTAACAGCATAGGGTATTCACAATACATGGGTTAGCAGCATAGGGTATTCACAATACATTGGTTAGCAGGATAGGGTATTCACAATACATGGGCTAGTAGCATAGGCTACTCACAATACATGGGCTAGCAGCATAGGGGATAGCAGCATAATTTAGTTACAGTACATGGGCTAGTAGCATATGCTTGTCACAATACATAGTATAGGAGCATAAGGTAGTCACAATACATGGGCTAGCAGCATAGGGTATTCATAATACATGGGCTAGCAGTATAGGGTATTCAGAATACATGGGCTTGTAGCATAGGCTAGTCACAACACATGGGCTGGCAGAAACGAATAGTCACAATACATGGGCTAGCAGCATAGGGTAGTTACCTTACATGGGTCAGCAGTATAGGTCATGTTACACATTATATTGGGGTTAGTAACATATGATGGCCATTTTACTGAGGTATAGCAGCATAAGATGGTCACTTTAAACAGGCTTTAGCATCATTAGGTGACCTTGTACTAAAACCTACTTGCATAATATGACTAAGTATATAAGCTCTTCTCATTGGTTATAATTGAAACATGCTTTGTCACTTTAAAAAGCTAACACTTAAGTGAAAATGATGGACTATTTCTGACATACCTTTGCCTGGTGATTGAACCTTAGACAGACTGCATTTTCCTCAATATCAGAGGTAAAATAATACCAGCAACCCAAATTGAGGAAAAGATCAATGATAATTCAGTTGTGTTTGAATTCAAATGCTACAGATTTGGTGAGCTATACAATGTTGCATCACAAACCTCTTCCTCATGGCTTGAGAAAATTCCATGTTTTTTATTGCTGATGCACTTGGACCTTCCACCCCAATATCTGTCCAGATATCTATCATATGATGTGACAGGTCAGAGAAAATGTGACTAACAAGTACTTTTCTATTTATTTCAGGGCTTGGGGCATTTTTTAACCTGCAACAGTGCCTTAGAAGAGATGCGATTCAAGTTTTGCTGGAAAAACTACGAGCAATTGAGAGTTGGTTTGCCTCCCAAACTATGTTCTCTTTTTATGCCAGTTCCCTCTTGCTGGTGTATGAAGGAGACATGCCATATAACAATTATTTATCGCCTTGCATTCAGTGTCATAGTAAGGAGGACAGCGGTTGTGGGTCCTCGGGATGTGGGTCCACAGAACTGGATCAGAATGAGGACTCTTCAGGTTGCACATGTGAATCAGATAAGACAGATGACATTTCCTCAATTAGTATAGAAAACTCCTCCTCTGTGATAAGTACTTCTTTGAATGATATCAAGACGGAATCATCTGAGGACCTGCGTAATGATGCCATAGCAGATGTAAGAATGATTGACTTCACACATGTGTTTTCCCAAGGAGAAATAGATGAAAATTACCTGTTCGGCTTGAGAAACTTAATCAGAAATTTAGAAATGCTGCTGGAACTGCCATCATGATTATAGACAAGTAGTCAGGATAGTTATTGTAATGAATTTTGTAGTCATGGCAATGATTATTGGGATATAGCTTGTCATTACTGTCGAAGAAGTATATTATAATTGTAAATACTATATTTACATATGTTTTAATTTTGAAACAATCATAGTAATATTCAAAGTCAGTGCAGATGTACAAAGTTAACTTGGAAGAAGTTACTTTGTACATTACAAGTTTGTATTACCTCTTGTATAATTGATAAATTTGCAAAATCAGTATATATATCAAGGCTGCAATGTAAATGTAAATGCATGTACATGTTATATGGTACCTGGAATGGTGCATTTTTTATTCATAATGATTTGAAACAGGACCTTCCCCACAATGTGCATGTTAGGCTTACATCAGATGGCTATTTATTTGTAAATTTTGACATTATGCATGCATTACCTCATGGCATACATTTGTTTCATTTGCTGCATGTCTTTTTACATCTGATAATGACAGGATTCGGATTTTATGACTGTGAAAAATATGTTAAATTTAGTAAAACATTTTAGGATCATCATGATTATTGCTATTGTTTCATAGTGTTATATATCGATATAAAGTCATTAATGCAGCTGCACATATTGCTTGGACATGTAGAATGTTTTTTGTTGATCTACAGTACCTAAAAACCCTTCATTGGCTTACAGACCTGTTTTTCTAATGTAAATAATTTAGTTTAAAGATCATTAAATCAGCCTGATGTGTAAAGTGCAGCACTACCAATTCTCATCAACTTTGACTTTTTTCCTAGTGATGCCAGATTTGATGTGAACATGAAATACACTTTTAAGAGAAGAATTAACCCAAAAATCGTACTAAGCAGTCTTAGGCAGAGAAGTTGAAATATATAATGTAATTTGAATGTAGATTTCTTGCTTTGCTTCCTGTCACATGATCACCAATTTTGTAACTGTTTATAATTTTGAACTAAAATGTTTGCTTATATAAATATTGCAGCCTTAATATTTATACAAAAGCATGGGGAATTTTTATCATATGATATTTTTATGAACTACTTCAAAAGGCAGTCTGGACAGTGTTTTTCTTCTTTCAAGGGGAGAAAAATGCAACCTTCAGACGAAGAACATATTTCAAGTTAAGAATAGATTCAGCACTTCATGTTGACTTGTAATGTAGCTCTGATGAAAAAAAGCATTCCACTTATTGCACTGCATGAAATTTTAGATCTGTTTATAGTAATTCAGAGATCATTGTAATGCTTTTTTCAGAGTTTGTTTTGTAGATAGTAAGAATTATGCATATAGTTTTGTTTGTGCCAGCAATAGTGCCCAAGAGTTATCACTAATTTTAAGATTCTTTGCAACTTTTTTGAAAGCCATACAATGAACTAAAAGGTCACTGAAAATGTCTACATTTTTTTAATTCACCAACCCAGCTTAATTTCTACTTACCCCATATGTCTGACTGAGGATTTTAATCCTTCATTGTTTGTCTTCTCGTCTTCCTAAAAGATTACAACAAATATGTATCCCTCCTTTGGCCCTCTTCCCCTCTTAAGGGGTTGAGGTGTGCTTCATGCAGGATCTTAAACCTTTCTTGTTATAGGCTTATTTTCCTGAAACATCAAAACAATATAATTCTACCTCACTTGTTGTAGATGAAGCTTAGATTACAAGTAGTACTGAGTGATGGATGCATGGATGGATGCACAAATGGATGGATTGTTGAAAAACTCAATGAAAGGATTATTGCAACTTTAATGGAATAAATGCTTAGATTATGCTTTTGTTCATCCTTGATTGATTCAAGTGTAGATTGTCAAAATGCCTCATCAGTGTTTACTTTCTGTTTGCAATAATACTTCCAGTCAGGCAAATATTGCTTAACAAATCAACTGATTTTATATTAGGCATTACATTACAAAAACTGGTATCAATCACATCATTCAAAGATTTGTATTTGAGTGTTTTTATACTTCAGGTAGTGTAAATAGATACAAAAATAGTGTGTATTTCATTAATTTTTAACTACATAAATGACAGAAAACTTAAAATGAACTAATTTTCATTTTTTCATAAGCAGCATGTAACCAGAGCATGGTAATAAATGAGAAAGGCATGTGACAGCTTGCACAGTTCTAATAAGTTTTGAACCAAATAAAAGATTGATTCAGAAAATTTTCAATTAATGAAAATGCCTTCTAGAATACACAGTGTATACTGGAAACAAATTTGCATCACATATTTCAGTTGATTTTTCTATCCCTCTGTCCAAAATATATCAACAAAAGTGCTGTGCAGTCATAATATTGGGCAGGCAAGATGTATTGCTTGAATAAAACTATATTTTTTTAGCACTCACCTGTTGTAGCAAATGATTTGCATATTGTTCATGTAAAGGACTAAATTTACACTTGCTGGAAAAAGTGCAAGAGTTACTATAAATTCTTGTGCTGCATACTTCGTAAACAAATTATGCCTGTTTTATTATTGATCATCCACAGCCAGCCTACTTAAGATTTGGGAAGAAATATTAGCAACAGTATCTTTGGCCCCCAAAATATATCTCCATATATTTATAATACTAACTTGAAAGACAGGAATTTCTCTCAGATCGAATCAGATGTGTTTGGCCATCATTGATTGGATGATTTGTAGAATTAAGCTAATCCCAAGTTGAGATGCTTTCAGTATCAGTAAATGGCTGAATGCAAATATGTACAACAACAAGCTAATTGATTGGTTTGTTTTAACCTGTTAGCAGAATTCTACTATAATCAACATAAAAACAGTTCCTGTTGCCAGATGTTTACTAAAAAAAGAAAGCCACTATTGATTGTTTGAGTGAAACCTTGGAAATTAAAAGTGCTAGAAGACATTAGATACAGATTTGGCATTTTGGAGCGGTCAGCAATCTGGGCAAGTAGAGTTCAAGTTCTTTTCATCCAGATTGGCTCTCACTTGCTATGGCCAGCAGGTGAGTGCTATCATTCCACAAATATTTTTCTGTTTCTGTTTGTATCTACCAATATTAAAAACCATCTTATTTCCCTACTTAGAAAATGTCTTCCGTGAATAATGTAACAGGATTGCATGTGTTCAGTCAGTACGCAATTGATATAGAGTAAACATAATTTGTTTTGGGTGTGGCCAAGAAAGAGGGATAAGTATAACAACACATTAAGGCATCAGTGCTGTGTGAAATTGAATATTGATGCATGGATGTGGCAGCACTTACACATTATCTTACAATTGAATTTTTTATGCAAGACATTGCATTAATGCATGTCTAATTTAACCTGATATTATAACCATAAATGTACATATTTGGGACTATTTAAAAATTACCACCTTGGACCAAATTAAGTAGCTGGCTACTGTTTACAAGATATTTACATAGAATTTGTAATAGGACCAGGTAAATTGCACTATTGTGAGTGATGTTTACATTGAGGTGATGACCAAAGCAGGTTTGATTATTTATTAGACTACACAACTGGAATATGACTATCACTTGTGTACATGTTATTTAAAAACATACTGTCAAGGATTAGATTTCTATCCCCCCTTCCCCTCCCCTTTACCCTCCTTTTTCCCCTCCTCCCTCCCCTCCCTCCGGGTATTTATCTCCTACAGTTTTCTGGAGTAACAAAATCTGTGTAGAAAACAAAAGCTAAATGCATACTATCAGTTTTAGAAAGCTATCAAAAAACAACATGTAAATGGTTTCACTACTAATTGCCTATTAGTATGCTAAGAATGAAGAATTTCTTTTTTGTTCAGTTAAGATATAAAGGAATCATTATCAAATTGTGCCTTGCTTCAACAGGTTTACCCTGTATGAGGTTATTTTTACTGACATAAATTGTTGTATAATTTAACTAAAATGGACGACCGAAAGTTTTATATGCTGATATTTCACAGATATGTGGACCAAGTAAATATGTATTACAAACAAAAGCATATGTAAATATGTAAACCTAGACACATTGCAAATTGTCAAAGTTGCCAGCAGAAAAAAATGCCCAAACACACATTATATGCCATATTTCTAAAAGTGTGGAGAAATTTTTTCAGATTCAAATCTTTAATATTTTCTCTGTGAGATCTGCATTGGTCCTCAACTTTTTCCTTATCTTATGCAATTTGAATGTTAATAATTTCATCTCAAAATGTTAGTTAATAAATGTATACTGTTAGTATTATAGATAATGATATCTTGTTTCTTTTGTTTTTTCAGTGGCACTGTTGCTGTTTTATATGTAGATATTGCAATGTTCATATATTCCTTTTAACTAGTTTTTAATCTTGTTGTGCATATACTATTTATTGCTGTGCCGATGATCATTTTTATAAAGAAAATATGTAAATACTGTTACTAAACTAGGTACTGGATATTTTTATAATAAATAATTATGTCAGATAGTTTAATTTCTTGTATTGTCACTTGTACCCTTGTGTAAACTGTTTTAAAGATGGATAATAAAACCAGAATTGGTGGTAAATTCATGAGTTGCCTCCCTTGTTCAGTAGTGTAATTTGATGTGGCTATGTAAAACTATACAAGAACAAAAAGTTTATGTGCTAATATGAGGTTAGAGTCAGATCTGGACATAACATTTTCTTTTCAAGGTGGGGTGGAGATGTATAATTTGGTTGGAAAATAGATGGAGTTGAGCCACAATGGTTCAGTGGTTAAAGTTCCATACTCTCAATCATTAATTGAATTAGGTTTAGATTTTGCCCAGACCAGCCTTGGTCAGCTGACATATTGTGTCTTTGGGCAAGGCCATTTATTTCCATTGTCTCAACTTTAAGTAGTATCTTGTAGGCTGAGTGACTGTTAAATATTGATCAGTCAGTACTGATTGAGAAGAACATATTGATACATACTTAATAAATAACATACAAAACAGCTAATTAATGAATTCCTTGACAACAAGCAACCAACCTAAATTGTTTATATTTCAGATAATAAATTTACTGTTGCTGCTGCAAATTGGCCAATGCAGATTAAAATCCTACCATTGGACCAACCTGTGTCAGCCATCATGGTGCATCCTTGGACAATAAGCAATATATGTTGCGGTGTTGTAAAGCACCATACCAAACCCACTTGTCTTAATGTCTATACCTTCATGCATGCAAAGGACCTTTTGTAATATATATCAAGAACTTTCTGTCTTTGACAAAACATTCACCATTTTTGGTTATAGCTACCAGATAACAAATATGAGAGGAATGAAATTCACGAGGCAAAGGTAAAGTTTTGGTAAACTTGGGTCTTGTTAAATGAAGTCTCATAACTTTGCTTTCCATCTGTGGGATCCTTAAAGAGTTGATAAGCATAAACTAAATTTGTGACACAAAACCTACATGACAGAAAGACATGGGTGATACTATTTGTATCTATAGAAGGATAAAAATCTGTGCATGAAAGATTTAATGAGCTTATATGAATCTCACTATCTGAACCTTTACATTACATATATTTCTCCATCAAATACGTTCCCGAATCACATTACGTTAGAAACATTAGCCTGCTCCCTCACGAATCCAGCCTTCTAAAAGTCGTAAAACGTCTTATCCTGTTTAAGATAGACAAAGGGCAGTAACTCTTGCCCATGACCACTTGATACCACCAGGTGTCGCCAGTGTTTAGCTATGCTGTGTGCAGAGCACACGCAGTGCAATAGTCTACGACAATCCAGCCCTTTCTGTGTTCATACATGCACATTCATTGTTCATTCTGGATTTATTGTGTTGATTTATTGATCTACTGCAGGTTGTGCACTATATTCTATAATTTCTGAGTGATATCATTTGTAGGGACTTCTTTTTGTAGGAATACTGTCTCACCACGCTATCGCTGACGCTATATAAGGTCAATACAAGTTAGCGTGCTTTTGACTTTATTCGTTTACTCCGTTCGTTATGGAGCTTGTATTAGCAAACTTCTGAAGTGCTGGTTGATCATTATGCTAAGATTATTCACGCTGTTTTATAGAATTATGGTTTAGTTATTAACTAAGCGTTGTGCGTAAGTTTTCTTATATGACACTTCACTGATCTGTTAGTTACGAGTGCTTTTTGCGACCTAGTAATCTCAATACATTACTACTTTCTGCTTTAGTTTGTGTTACCACATGGTGTGGCCAGTGTTTAGCTTCGCTGTGTGCAGAGCACACGCAGTGCAATAGTCTCCGACAATCCAGCCCTTTTTGTGTTCCTACGGGCACATCCATTGTTCATTTTGGATTTATTGTGCTGATTTATTAATCTACTGCAGGTTGTGTGCTATATTCTACAATTTCTGCCAAGTTTTGAGTGATGTCATTTGTGGGGACTTTTTTTTTGTAGGACTACTGTCCCACCACGCTATCGTTGACCTTATTTAAATAAGGTCAATACAAGTTAGCCTACTTTTTGACTTTATTAATTTACTCCGTTCGTTATGGAGCTCGTTTTAGCGAAATTCTGAAGTGCTTGTTGATCGTTACGCTAAGTTTATTCACGCTGAATTACGGTTTAATTATTAACTAAACATTGTGCGTTAGTTTAAGGCCATAGTTTTCTGATATGACACTTTTGATCTGTTAGTTACTACAGTGTTGTTAGGGACCTAGTAATCTCAACACATTACTAGTTTCTGCTTTAGTTTGTGTTTCTCGTGTCGTTTCAGGAGAACAACAAACGATCTATTTGCAACTTTAACGCATGGAAGTCTAACAAAACTTCTATTTTGTGTATTGTATGCATACATTGTTTCAGTTATGCAGCGTTTATAGTATGTAGTTTGTGGCAGTCTGAGGTGCCGTGTTAGTCATATACTGATTGGCCATTTATGCTATTAGCTATTTAGTAACATAATAATTTGCTTATCTATGCTTTATTTCTATTCTTATGTCGTTTCAGGAGGAATGTTCACTATACGTACGATATGCACGTGCACAACGAGTCTATTTCTGCATTGAATGGAAGGAAAGACGGAATTAATCAAGGAAGACAACTTAACGGTTAGTTGTTGACAATACCCACGAATTGGGGAATACTATTTTAGACACCTAGGTAGCGTTAGCCCCTCCCCCCATGTCCGAGCATGGCCTTCGGGCCTGTAAGTCCGGGTGCATGGGGTTAAAGATAAATCCGTTGGATCCGAAGAATAATACTGTCGTACCGATACCAGCCCTCCAGCCGACACCGGCAATCCATCCATCCCAGAATGGGGACATTTTCGTTGAAATGGTCCAGCGAAATAGTTCAGAGGAGAATCTTAGTGATTGATCCGTCCATCTAGCTAAGCAGTTGGTACTTTTAACATTACTATACCAGGATTTCAGTGAGAAATCTGTCCGTGCCACGCTTTTGGTATCTTATCATTGCTATATCGGAGGTTTCAGTGAGAAATGTGTCAGTGCAACCAGGCCTTTGACGCGGCCGGTACCGGTGATTGCAGGACCGTTTGTATACTGGTGCACCCGAGCTGACTACACGCCGTTCACACCTGATCTATTGGATCTAATGAAGTTCAAAGCTGCATGGTCGCCAGCCGTCTTGCCGTTTCAACATGGGGTCCGGACAACAATTATTTACGGGAATCATAGAGACAGATCCCTCCTTCAAACTGCAATTTGCGACATGCCCTTTCTATGACGGAGATTTCAGTGAGAAATCTGTTTGTTCAGCCAGGCCTTTGAAGCGGCCGGTACCGGTGATAGCCGGACCACCTTCTGCCAACTTCTAAGACGACCTTTTGCCGGGTAAACCAGCCGGAATTGATGTAATCGCAGGGCTTCCGTATGTTCACTGCTTGTCCACAAGGTAGAGCTCGTGAAGTTTTACTGAGGATGGAATTGAGTCTTCATACCACCTGGTTTGTCTTCTCAGTGTTGCAAGAAGACCCAGTTAAACCCATCACATGGTGCGTGCAACAGTACTCATTAATTCACCATGAAATAGGACTAAAATTAGATTTCCAGCTGCCATCGAGGACAATTTCTTTTTTCGGGTGTTGGATACTTCACAATGCCCCTACCTTTACCTCAGTTTTAAAGAATCGGTAGATCAACCAGGAAAACACCAGCCAACTTGAATCGACCGCCCTCTTCTTCTACACGCTCGACTCTTACCAGGCCAGCCTTGTGAGTCAAACTATTATAGCCTACAACTGTAGAGAGAATATAGTGAGTAACCAATTATATCCTCCCTCTGCGTTCCTAAGTAGAAACAGTTGGAACACAATCGCTAACAGATGTTACCACCCCATGATATTGAACACATTCCGGCATCATGGCAACATGTTTTGGGGCGGGATAGACACCTATCAGATCTTTTAGACAGTATTGGTCTCTTCGACCAATGTCCATTATTTTGTCTCCAAAGGAATCCAATCCTAGGTTTTAACATGGATCGATTTGGACTCCTTCGAATTTCTCGCCTACACATAGCTAAAGTCACTATCATACAGATTGTTTCCTGATAGCTTCTCCATGCTCAAAAGAAAACCTATATTGCTTAGCATCTCAAAAAGATAATTTCATAAAGTTATTTGTCATAATGTTACGCTTATGCAGTGCAATTTAGTTTAAAATAAAAAACATGTTACAAACACTAGAATTCCATCTTCATCATTTATACCGATATCTAATCTGTTAATTGTACCCCTCAATTATTGCTTGTAATGACCATGTTTGAGTTGCCGTTAGTTATGTACACTGTGTAAGTGTTTCACTGAATGATTTTAATTGTCTGTTGTGTTTCAAACATTCGATGTATATTTTTTTTCCATTATCTCCCTTAGCCTCTGATGTTATGCATCCACATCTTAAGGCTTTCATTCTTGTCAATGGTGTAGTTTAACAGATATGTTGTAATACACAACAACAAAATAAATTCTATTCAAAGATATCCTTAATTTTCTTGTTTATTCTCAATTTGATTAGCACAAGTTATTTTTTTCTCAGTAGTTCTTTGTGTCGCGATACTAGTTTCTTTCTGATCTTTCATTTTCTATATTTCTTTTCTAATGTTGTACTCATACCGATGATCAAAATAAACTTGTGGTTGTTTCATTGTCTCATTGCTCTCCTTATTATATTTTGGATACAGTTCAGCTTACTGGCTGCAGATTTTAATGTTTCATCATTTTAGAAAACCTTGTTGTATAGAACTTTATCCTTACAAACCTTATTAGCAAATCAAATCGATGTTGCACCATGTTATTCCCTTACCACCAGAAACTGGTACCATGCAAGCCTCAATCCAGTTTAAACCTCTGTGTGTGTTACTTTGCATTTCTTTCTTACAGCTCTGTTGTGTGATCTCTGACCAATACTACAATGGATACCATAAACAGAAATACAGCAGATGAAATTTCAAGATAATTAAAATGATAAGAGTTTTACAAACATTATGGAAAATCAATAAATCAAGGGGCGAGATCGATCATATTAGGCGTTGCATCAATTCACGTCTACCGTAAATTGACAAACAATACAAAAATTGAAGGTGTTACTGAAGATGATTTATACATAGATAATATATTTATATCGCCTACTTTGATTTGATGTTGAACAGCAAAATAATATTTCTAGCGGATAAATTCAAGGATTACGATTGACACCAAAAACAGAAGCAATCGATCAATGACTTGTCGAAACAGATATAAAAACAACATTTAATATGGCATGCTTCATCATTGATCGATAAACAGAGACTCGAGTGATACCATCCATTGTAAAGAATATGGTCAGAGACACAAATGCATAAACACTAAACAAGTAAGTACATATTTATTAATAATGTTTTCCAGTATTTTCTGTGTCCTTATTTTATCATTACCTCTTTTAAATGACTATGTTTGAATGGTATCAAACGATCACTTATTGCAGATAAAGGTAACTTGAATTTAAGCGATACAAATCCAGGGAAGTAGCTAATTTCATTTGAATTCATATATTCATTTTGTAAATAATTATGTAAACTAACGATAATTTCTATTACAATGAATGTCATAATCATTTATGACTAAAATTATAACATCTGACAATTAAGTGAAAATTTTTGCAGCATTTGCATTTACAACGATTTCATATATATATGCTTATTTGTTTAACTCTAGTGTTTTCCAGCTTCTTGTGGAGTCAGCACTTAATTACCTGCGACAGGACTGTTGTCTATCGCTTCCCTATTTAGTAAGTCAGGAATCGCCAAGGGCAGTGAAGTTTTTGATCATTGATTTGAAAATTATTTGTATGAAGAGGATGTCATATAAAGTAAAGTGTAAAGTTATATCTTAATACAGAATAAAGCTTGTTATAATGTTTTCACATCAGTTATAAAGTTTAGATCTTCAAGCCTTTAGACCATGTTATCAATTTGTAGGAGAACGTATAGGAAAGCATTGATATGAAATAATTGCAATGCCACTGAGATAGAATCAGCCTTGAAATATAAAACAAAACACTTTTATGTAAATCTAAATGGTAAGACGGCTAAAATCTCAAGAAATATCGACAACAAAACATTAATAACACATAGCACTATTTTTTAAAATGCCAGCAGCATCCAACAACCAGACGTTTCCGCCGAAATAACCTGGCTTAGATGCTTCCGACAAAATCTCATGTCACATATTTCATATTTTCATAATGAATCGTGTAAGATTAAAGTGTATTTATCAAATGGTTTGTATATGATAAACAGTTTCAGTAAACGTACAGTATATCTCGAATTTGTTGTTAACTTGGGTACGATTAGTGAACATATTTATTGAATTAAATTATATGTCATGTCAAGAGTTGTTTTTTTATTTCGAAAGTCTTTTATGTACAGTAACATGTTTACTTTTGCTTATCCATTATTTAAATTTTAAAACAAACAGTGAGTTGAGCAATATTCATATATTAGAAATGGATTTTTCTTGTACGTAGGCTCTGAATCGATGTCTCAAATGTTCTTTGATCATTTCTTTTTCTAGTCTTTGCATTTTGTCTCTACAATAAGATTTTATTTTCTTAGATTTACGCACATTTGATTATCAGTTATTTTGTGTTTTGTTTCTACACTTCCTTTGCCAGTTATTCTCTGTTGGAATTGCAACATTTTCCAACGGTTTTTACCTCTCGTGCACTCTTTTATCTCATACGTTGTTCCTTCAGAACACGCTATCTTTAACGACAAATTATTTCAAATATTGATCGTAAGATTTATTGCTGCAGTTTAATTTCAAATACTATTCAATGTAAAACGAACGTTCTCTGAAAATTGGAGCTTCAAAATCTCAATATTGATATATGTATTAGATCCTCTTCATTCTTGCGGCGTAAAACCTCTTTTTATTTTAACTTATGTTTGTTAACTTTGTGATAACATTTTATAATATAATGTTTTAATAATGTTTGAGATTGCACATAGTAATAATTTTGTCCAGGAAATTGCGTTATTGATTTGAAAGTTTGAATGATTACTATGCTATATTTGAGTAAAATTCTAGAGACGTTTTAATGTCCTCATTGTTACTCTAACATTTCATGTGATTTTCATTAATTTTGGTGTTCTTCAAATCATCATGGACTAGCTTGTAGTCTTTCTAAGCTTTCTTTTCGATGTAGTCGGAATCATTGCCATATGTTTGAATATTATCCATTTATGATAACCATGCTAGCATATTGTGTCCATTGTAGTCTCCTAATAACGTTTACAATTTTATTGTTTATTAGAGATAATTAGTTTTTCTTTCATGTAGTATTTCGCTTATAGGAATGATTTGATTCCTTCGTTTTCGTGTTGCATTGTTTTCGTTTTCTACATGTAACAACGGAGAAACTCGTTATCTTTTAAAAACTAACAGTTTTTGTGCTCGTTTATGGTTCAGTTTATGTACTTATCTTGAGTCACTGATAAAACTGAAAATAATATCCTTCATGTTAAAATCAGAATACGTTTTGCAAATATTCGTGTGCAAAATTGGTATTTAAATATTCGTTTATTAACTCAGCCAGTTTCGTCATCCCCGTGGCTACTGTTACCTCTATCCTATGGAAATCTTTTTCTCCCTTATTGATGTAATTAATCATTCTTCATCTTCATGCACAACAAGCTAACACTGAACGAAGAGTTCAAATAATCTATGTAGTATTGACAACTCAGATTGTTTCTTATCTTATTATAAATTCGTAATCTATCCATTTAACTTAAATCACCATTTTGTTCTTGTTGAAAAATATCTTTACAGCGTTGTTTAAATAAAACAAAAACAAGTTTTGCATCTCACCCCACCCCACCCCCGATTGACCAAAATTTCTCCCATTCCGTATCAAAACAGATTCTTGACTTTATTCACCCAACAGTCAGTGTTCGCCCCATGCCAATTGTAGGCAAGTCTATCATCAGTCGTCTTTAATAGTTTGAACCACCACTTAATAATTCTTATATAGCTTACTACTTGCATTGGCATTTTGCCCAATTCATTATAGATAAAAGCGTTTGATGTTTGTTTTGTAATACCAATACTATATTTGCAAAATGACGTACGTACAGCTTCAATAACGATTGCTTTGTAGAAATCCCAGACTTCCGACCCATATTTCAATATTAGCGCTATTTTAATGTCAAATATTTGGAATAGAGTTTTTGTAGATAGCTTACAAAACCGGTTAAGGTTAGTCTTCAGACTATTACGTGACTTTGGCGCTTGTTTTCCTAGCGTTTTATGACACATATACTATTAATTTTAAGAAGAGAATACACAGCAAAGATATATATATATATATATA
>QKMX01355442.1:48518-59202 GCA_003401595.1 Venustaconcha ellipsiformis
GAACGACCAACGTTGAGTGATCAGCGTGTAAAATCAACATACCTAAAAACAAAGGGTCGGAGATAATGTAACGAGATAAGCTAACCGTAAAGAAATCTCAGAGTCAGGGTTAGAGGTTTTGGTTTAACATTATCGACCTTGTTTGTTTAGCCTTCGTAGGAAGGTTTATTTTTTAAAAAATAAGGTCTCAGCCAATTGGTCTGTTCGCCCTCTCTGCTGCTCGTATGCTTTATTTAAAAAAAATCATTATATATAAGTCTTTAAACGAACTTTTTCCAGATTATATCTCTAACCTAACTGAACCAAGATCATCAAATACCGAGCGTAATCTCCGATCGACGACTAACAACGATCTCCAGATTCGGTGGTAGAAAACCAACGATTACAAACGCTCATCTACTGTATCAGCACCTACGGTATTGAATTCCTTACTACCGAGGGTACGTAATTCAAATTCCCTTGCTTCTTGACCAGCTAGAATTACATATTAAAATCCTCTCAACAGAGAACTTTATCATTATATCCATACATAATATGTCCAGATCTTATCTGATACGTGTAATACAGTAAATTCGTCTAGAGAACACTCATAATTTTCCAAGTTTATACTTTATTTATTTGAGAAAAAAAAAGCAAGTAATAAAATCAGTTGAATTATAGACCTGGCCTGTACATGTGCGGTATGATCAGAAATTTTATTCAAGTACACAAACAAGTACAAATGGATTTTATTAAATAGTTTTCAGACGAATACTTTGAATGACACCTTTTTCAATAATATAATCCTCACCCACCCCCATATTATCGATTTAACCAAATAAGCAAGAGAATTTATATTGAGTTTGTATAACAATATTTCAGTGATCTATCTTGTGAGCATGTTATATCACACTTGTAAGAAAATGCAAAGATACCAAATTTATATGGTAGTGCTTCAAAAGAATATCAAAAATGTTTACAAGACACTGAAAGATTAAAATGACAGAACATAACGACCCTTTCCATCATAAATTCGTGAAAATTCACTGTTATTAGTAGTGTGTCAATTCATTCGAGGGACTCGTATATAAATCTATTAAATCAATATCAGTTTCCCTGATACTTTTATGGCCACAAACTTAAGTAACAGAAAAGAAGCAAAGCCAACATGTTTTGTAAAACTTAACAAAGAATTTAATTATTAAAGTATTAAATGAAAACTTTGAAAGGAACCTACAGTATAATGAAGCAAATCCAAATGAGTCTTTATTAAAGTATATGATAGTCCTAAACGAATCAAAAGTCCCTTATAATTTCAATAACGAAAATGTACTGGTCCTCCAAGACCCGTGACGTTATCAATAAGGCATTGTCCAGAATTCTTTTGAATAACGTATAACAGTTCAAGAATAATATTATTTTCCAAAAAATGGGAACTTACTATCACCACTGAACAATCTAAACAAATGATTTTTTTCTCTCGAAAAATATTTCAGTTCACATAAAGTACCTTCTGCAGACTTACATTAGGAACACAAAAGTATGAATGACTTCAGAAATCAGATCGAAACTGGATGCTTAATTTTCTCTTTATATACATGGTATATTGCGAATGTAGTTCGCAATAGACCCCATGCGACAACATACACTATTGACTTACGACAAATTACGTATATTTAAATGACCAATGGGAATCAGCAGAACTCTCCTTGAAATTTCCATATCCCATCAGTCTCTGAGAAAATACGCTATAGGCGCCATTTTAAGTATTATTCTTACGATTATTATTACTTAAGTCTACACATACATAAACATCTACTTACAGATCCTACAATTTTTATTTTCAACAGAGCCAAACTACGCCCAAAGTATATAACAAAAAATATTCTGCTTACGACAATGAATAAAAAATACAAAAATTAACTAAAATCACATACCAGAAGCTACATAAAATATGGATACATACAATATTCCCCCAATTTATATTTAAGTGTTAAAACAGATAATTACACTCTTTAAATGAAGTTCAAGTTAGCTACGGGTTCACCAGTGTCTCCTATTGTGACAAATTTGTCTATGTAAGATTTTGAACACTATCCTCCTTCCATTTTCCGGATGCTTGTTTTTTATACTTGGACGATTTTTCACCATAATGCATAAATATTGAAGACTCAACTGAGCATCTAAATTCCATAGAAGAAAATATCCAATTAGCTTATGAAGTGGAAACGGATGAATAGTCGACTTATGTAGATAATTGTTTTCACATTTTGGATGATGGGGAACAAAAGTCAAGATTGACTGTAAACCTACCAACACAGTATCCGAACTTAGCTGCAACCACCATCTACAAATGCGATCAGTGGTGAGAGTTCTGTTGCAAATATTGAACGATATTGTTACTGTTGAGGAAGACTGAGTGACAATCATATTAAGAAAGATTTAATGGTTAATGGCTACAAAGATTGGATATTTGCATTTCTCATTCAAATACGTTCCCCGATATGTCTCCTTTATCGCGAATCAAGCCATACTATAAGATGAAAATCATCTTTTCCTGTCTATCTGATGCAGACAAAGGGCAATATCTCTTACCCATTACCTCCCCTTGTCATCGCTATATGTCGCTAGTTTTTAAGTTTTGCTGCTATGCTGGTAACATGTACATTAAACTTCAAACAATCAGAGCCATCTTAGTGTTAAAACTGGACCATCCAACTTTAAAATTGGATTTATTGTGTTGGACAATCTGTTTGTACAGGTTGTATACATAACTTTCACATTTTTCCCATCTTTGAGTTACTGTTACTTTTATTAACTTCATTACACTATCATTGTTAAACTCATGTTGTCATTTACGATTTAGCGTGACAGTGACTCTTTTCGCTCACTCCGTTAGTAATGGGGACAGTATTAGTGAGTTATTAATATAATGAATTGCTAATTTATGCTTTTTGTTTTCTCTTCTTATGTCGTTCACTATAAAAGTCAGCAAAATGCACGAAATGCAAAAGGTTCAAAACAAAAGAAGACAGCAACGACTTTTGCATCATATGTACAAAGTGTACATTGCCTATGCCATACTGCGAGTGTAATACGTGGACAGAGGATGTCTGGGCTACAGTGATCCAGAAGGCACGAAAACGGAAGGAAAGAAGGAATAAGGTGAAGAAAGATAACGTTGACGTCCTCGGAATACATCCAATATCTCCTCCCAAACTAAAGTTCTTCGCTAGCAACCGTCAGCCACAATAACATCAGCGGCAGTGGAGCCAAATAATGTTGGACAATCGTCTGCCTTCGTAGAGATGTGTTATCTGGACCAGGAAAGGACGAAACAATTATTGACATTAGGCCAGATATTACTTTATTTCCCTCGTTCGCTTACACACCTTTTTCCAACTCATTGGGGACCCCCAATTTTAGGCTGCCCAGTGGGCGTAAATTCTTTTGCATGTTCCAAGCATGGCTTTTGGGCCTGAATCCAAGTCATAATAATATCCTTGCTATCAACAGCCACCGCGGGCCGTCCAACTGTCACAGCATGGGGCCTTTTCTGATTAACAGTTCGACCATTAGAATTTACAGGAATCTTAATGACAGATCCGTCCGCTTAGCTGTATCGTCGTTGACATATCCTTTATATGACAAAGATTTCAGTGAGAAATCTGTCCGTCTGACCAGGCCAATGGAGTGGCCGATACCTTTGATTGCAATCCTTCTTCTGTACCACCAGCATTCAGGCCGACCATATGCCACGCAAAGTAGCCGACCATTCCGGACTTCCACATCTTGTCCATATGGGAGAGTTAGCGACCTTTTCAAAGAGGACAGAACTGAGTCATCGATATCAACAGGTATGGCTTTTGAAGAGCTGAAGGCAAAACCAGATCATGACTCAACACACAGAGTGTGACCAAGCTCTAGAAATCAGCGGTACTCAGATTCGACCATGGAACAGACTGAATTTAGTTTACAGGCTGAAGTGAAGGAAATTTATAGAGTATTGGCAACTTCATAATGCCCTCCACCTCCTATACCACTACTCAAGAATATCAAGTTAAAGCATCGATAGATTTCGATGAAGAGGAAGATGCGCCATCCTTTTGGCTCCTTCCATAATAGGTTAAAATTAAGGAGATCAATGACAGGCTGTCGGGAAGAATTGGTGACGCGATGAATTCTAAGGCTTTCTTTTCAGAAAGCTATGTACCAGCGATGTTCTCAGTACAAAACTCATTCAAACGCCTTCAATACTGATATCCCGGCCCTTGAAAAAAATATATCAGCAGTTCACATGTCCACTTCCCTGTTTTATAAAATGGATAAAAATGTGTTCTTTGCAACGCCAAACTTTGTCATGAACGTAGTCATTACATCTTCAATATTAAATTGATCTCACTGGCAAATTTCAAACTCACTCGAAATCTGGCAATGACCACACTTGGTTCAGTATTGCTAGAGTCAATAACTGGGCATCTCTCCATATTATGGCCAAGGTGTTAACTGCTTTGGCCAACGTATGCCTGATACAATGTGATGCATGTCTACGGTCCACGTCACTCAAGCCTCATTATACCGTGGCTTTACGGATGACCCCGGGCCCCGTTACTAATTGAATGAAAAACTGAAAAAGTTTGGAGGCAGGTGGCTCAGGAACTGCCCCACCAAATCGCCACTCAATCCACACAGATATTTCGAAACAATCAGGCCCCGCCACTGCGGAGGGACCATACGCGGAATAGAGACAGGGGATCTTTTCATGCAAATGTGCAATATAGATCCCATCCATGATATCAGACACATTTCAGCATCATGGTAGATATGATATTGGGCATGATAAAAATCTATTGGATCTTAAAGCCAATTCTGATCTCAATAGACCAAAATCCTTCACTATGCTTCCAAAATGGAATCTGTCTTGGGTTTTAACGTTTCTCAATTCAAAGAAATTCGAGTCTTTAGCCCACACATCGATAAAGCTACTATTATACAAACCATATTTCCTACGGGCTTTAGCTTCAGCATGCTGGGTGAGCAAGTCATATGCCCTTTCCTTCAAACTGAACTATCTTCAGTTTAGATCATATGGTTCGGCGGTCTTCTTGACACAACCAGGCTTTTATAGCCAAAAATTGGTTGCCATCTGCCGGCAGTCTTCTTTCGCTCGCTCTCTTCCACAGACAAGTCGAGAACAGAGGCATGTAAGATCCTGTTCATGCACTCGTGCACTACCTGAAACACACTTGACAAATCTTGGCACGCCCAAACGACTCTTTCTTCCAGGTCAAGCCAGGAAACAGTTTATCACCCCTCAAGGTGTTGCTTAGGAGAACGGGATATCGCTAGCATGGTGAATCCAGCTATCATTCTCAAGAAGGATACCCGAGGTATAGGTCAGAAGCTCAGCATTCCCTCCTCCTATTACCTATTCTCCTATGGTTAATATGATTGGGAAATGTATTTGAACGGAAGAAAGCAATAAAAATAAGTAAATTGTGTTTATCCTAGAACTTACCTAATCACATTACTTAAAAACCCTCCCAACCACCCCGACATGCGAGCATCCTCGTTAGTATCTTGCTCAGTTTTAAATCTAGCGACACCTGGCGGTGGCATGGAGAGGTAATGGGCAAGAATTATTGCCGTTTGTCTATATGAGATATACAGGAAAATAACGATTTTCATCCTTATGTAGGGCTTGATTCGTGAGGAAGCAGGCTATATCCCTAATTTTAATGTGACTGGGTAAGTATTCTCAAAGAAACACAATTTACTTAAAAATTTACCTTCCTGAAAGAGTACAAAAGGAAAACATCTTAAGGAAACAGATGAAAGCTGTATTACAGGGTTTCCTGCACCACAATTATATTCTTTTTCCAAGAGATTTTAATGAAAAAATGACAAAATTTTACGTGTAATTTGTGAGTGGTGTAGTCTGAGGTTTAGCCGGCAGTGATGTTGATGTTGATGCCAACGTTGAGTTGCTTTGACCAGACTTAGTTGCTTCCCATCTTGAAAAAAATCTACACAGTTTACTGCCGGAATTGGATTGGGGGGGGGAGAGGTTTCAGGGTTTCTAGGACTCACTCCCCACCCCCCAGGGCTTAAAAAGAAAAACATACACACGCACGCACACAGTCACTTATTACTTGAAATTTGACACTCATTTTTTCTTGCACACGTTTATTGGCTATTATGCATACTTTGAGCTAATAGACATAGACTTATGCTTTGGTGCACTTTTGAGGAAAGTCGGGGGCCATTTGAAATTTTTTTTGGAAAAAATCCCCATGTGACCCCTTTCATGTCTCTGATTTCATATGTGATGACAAGGCTGATTCTCCCATGTCTGAAGTGTTGATATACTTTGAACATATTCCACAAAATGATTTGAATTTCAAAAGATTAGTTGCTGAAGCCATCCATGAAAATGCTCATCTTCTAACCACACAAATTTAAACGATGTTTTATAGTGGGATATCTTAAAATCATTATTAAAAAATTCGGGATAAATGGATATTTAGTTTTGCCAATGTAGATGATAGAAGTCAAACTATACAAACAAAGAAACTTCAAGTGCAGAAAAGGAAATCAATGACTGTACATGTACAAATGATTACGCATGTTTGTAAAACCAGGCTCAACCATAACTACCAAGGTAATATGACGATCGTTGCAAAATCATTCACTGCAAAGATGAACTCATAAAATAAGGTAACAATTCAGGAGAAAAATGAGAGAAGTTACTGAAATCATGGAGGGGAGCCAGTATTGAACTGTGATTCCAGATTGGAAATTCTGCCCAGATACAGGATTTTTTTTCATGTGATAAATCTTTCAGTTAATCAAGCGTATCAAATCCATAAATCGTTCCTCTGATGAATACCCTCTGAAAAGGTCGAAAGCTTAATTTGCTACAAAAAAAATATCAATTTTTAGTCTCATCAACTGCATATGGCTGCTGCAGGTAACAAGATTAATTCTACAATTTAAAAAATGAAGCTGAAACCTGCTATTGGTCTGATATCTTCGATACAAATGTATCTAACCAATTTGAATCCTGTCAAACGAAAAAAGCATGTAGTGTGTAATAGGCATTTTGGACTGGGTTACAGCATTAACTCGTTGCCTCTATCCCTCTTGTCTTCTTTGACTTTTATTATTAAGACGTGGAGAGTAGGCAAATGTACATAACCCCTCTCAACTTACCAACTTTGCATCCTTGATACAAGCTTTAGGGTCTAGAATCAAAATATTGCAAATGGTCGATTGTTGGGTGCCCCCAATGCAACAGATGAAGTGACCATTCCATTACGATAACCTGGCTCTTTCTGGGAAGAACATCAGCCTGGACATTGAGTCTGCTGTGAATGTGTCTAATTAGTATGTTGATCTGATCTGACAGACACTGCCTAACCAGCATGCATAGGTCAGGCGATGTGGTGCTCCTGCAAGTCACAACTAGAGTTGTCTGTTATAATCAGGACTGACTGTATTATCTTTCTATAACTTAAGTCATTTATGCTTGCTTTCATATATCGGTTCATATGAAGAGGCCGTTACACTGGTCCTCATTCACTGCTGACCATATTCAAATTCCAGTAACAAATGTGCTCCTCAGCGGGATGTACTGGCTATCTGTACATACCATCACTTTGCTCCAGAGAAATTCCTGTCACGAGTCAACCGTGGTTGATCTACTGACACATGAATGACCATACTTCATTGAAGATAATGACATTTTGAATTCAGTTGACTGGAAAAGGGTGCCATTGATCCAGCAAAGTTATTTGTAATGGGGGCATATAAAGGCTGCCCAGTGGGATCAAAGCTGCTGTTGCATTACCATCTTGTTGCAAATGAATGTACCAATTTGACAATCCACATAAGGTATACATAACCAGGTGGACAAAACACTGAGATGGGTGAAAGTTGGATTTTTCCCCATATTCATGAGAAAACATGACTCAAAAGAGACAGACAAGAGATTGCCAAATCATTTTTTTAATTTCATCCATATATTCTACTATTGCCATACAGAAGTCATCTGAACTTGGTGGCAACACAATCCATAATTTGGTAAAGAAATAGGAGTTGATATTTTGCCTGCATAGAAAGACTCCAAATTGGTAAACTTACTGTGGTAAGCAAATCAAAGAAATGTATGAGGCCAGGTGTATAATAGCCTGAAAGTAGGTATCTGTGAGATCAACACTGATGGCAAATTTGTCCCTTTGGAGGGAGAGACATAAATCTCTGTTGCTATTTTGAACCTCTGTTGAAGAATGAATTCATTGAGATGATTTAAATCTACGATCAACCTAAACTTGCAGTCTGTCTCTTTAGTATGAAATAGCAATGAATAGAACCTGGAGATTGTGGTTACCTGTTTGTCAATGAGCACCAAATGTCTTGCTTAAGAATTTCATTCTCTCAATCTAACAGCACATCCATTAGAATGAAAGAGGCAAAAAAGGGGTGGAATAAAAAAAAAGCCCTCCAAAATCATTATGCAGCAACAAGTTCTTCCAATGTTATTGGAATCACAGCAATCTAGCACACACAAACCTTCAGAAGAATGTCTATGGGTGGTAAGGGTGTTAAGCCAGTGATATAAGATAGGAGGTTTGTGGTGGAGAAACTTGATTTCATACCTTCCCTGAAAGGGTGCCTGATAAACTGGTTAACCTTTTATATGCTGGCATTAAACAAAGATCTGAATAGAACTTGGAACATAAAAGATCCTTTGCTTGGCTTGCCTACATGTGGCAAACAACTGGTTTCGAAAACAAGGATACAGGTGGAGCATCATGTTGGATGGATAATTCAAGAGCTGCCTGTGTTATGTATGTTGATACTCTGTTTAGCTTTTGTCCACAAATGTAGATTGTAAGGATGTTTACATGGATCTGAATTCAGGACGATTAGTTTTGCTTTGGAAATTTATATTATATTTAGATTTGGGATGAAATAGGCTTATATCCAAAAAGCTTATGTGATCATGGAATGTATTTTAAAAAGAAATACATTAAATGCATACAATTTCATAGTTATGGTTTTACAGACTTTCCTGCCAACTCTCAGAAATTATAGGAAATATAACATATATGCAGATGGTTATGTACTGAATTACTACTTTTAACTTAATTGGTTAGATGGTCATTGAAATCTAAAGTGTAAAAGCTGATTGACTGGTACCAACCTTGCTCGAAGGGTCCATCTACTTCTCTATTAAAGGAAGCCTACATCTGTGACATCAACCACAATTAATATTATCTGGATTGTTAGTGATTTCTAGTGTTATGTAATATCTACATTGTAACTAGAAATGTGTGACATGGATGAAGGAGAGCATAATTTCAAATTAAAAAGGGTAGAGAACTCAGCAAATTTTCTGAAAACAATTTAAAATCAAACTCAACATTGTTTTTATTGGATATTATATTACATACCTAACTTTTCCCTATCCCCCAAATGTCAAATAAGTTCATAAGTATGATGGTTGTTTTATTAGGAAATATTAGCACTTAATTCTTTTAACAAAATATTTTCCTTTGTCTCATACTATTACCTTATATATTTTCAGAAGCAGATGCATTCATTTGTTTTCTAGCTAAATCATTTGCATTGAACAAGTACATTTATATACTTAAGATAAAACATTTTCCGTTCATTTGTTAACTCAAATGACCCAAGCCCAGGAAAGTTAAAGATACAATTCTGTATCTGTTTTCTGTGTTAAGTCATTGGCTACAGACTATCTGTTGTTTGTGCATGTTCATAGTGTATCCAACAGCTGATAATTACCAATCTTTGATTTCTGACTGATTTTAATAAAGCTTGAAATGTAAAATTATCATAACAAGATTTTACAACCTAGAAAATGACCAATGTAAACACTTGACCAATGTTAAGCCATATTTAGGGCATTTTCTTAGATGCAATGAGGGTGCATTAGATTTGATTCATGGTATTTCACTTGTTTCATATTATTTTTCTTCTAATCAATGTATACTATTGGCCATCTTTTCATCTAAGCAAGAACCCTTGACAATTGATAGGTTACTGTACTTTATTTTGCAGTAATGAAAATATTTACATCCATTTGAAAATAAAATTACAAGAGAAATGTACAAAAAGAAAATTAAGTTGTTTTGACAGAAATGTATATTGAATGTTGAAGTAATCCAAAGTTTAAAAAAGTGGTGATTTCAGAATTCAAACAGGATTCATCCACTTCTGAATGTTTCAAATGATCAAAATTAAAAATAATTATTGTTATAGTCTTCAAGTACAAATTTGTAAGCCACTGATCATAATGTAGATTCGCCGCAGTGATGATCTGAAATGTCTCTCAACTCCATTTTCAACTGCAATCTATTGACATCACAGATACATATGGGCCAAGCTTATTGTTCATTGATGAGATCACTTTGGATACCTCTCCACTATCATGCCATGACCCTGGAATTAAATCAAAGTATGCTGAGCCTGTCAAACCATTTCTAACAATTCAACTACTTCTGAGCTACAATGTGACTGCAGGCTTAATATCATTCTACATGTATTTATTAGAATCTTATTTATATAACTATTTGGGGGAGCATGGAAAACAGATTAATGGGAATCTAATCTGGGTTATCTCAAATCTAAACATGGGGGTACATACATACATACATACATACATACATACCTGCCTGCC
>QKMX01355446.1:42707-54421 GCA_003401595.1 Venustaconcha ellipsiformis
TATTGCTGCTATGCTGATATAAATTTTCTCCCATATATATAATTCAGTATCTCATTATGAAATACATTGCCCCCCACCACCACCACCGCATCAACAGCCACCCTTACCACCAGTCACTCCTCAAAACTATCCAGCCTTCTAGGCACGATGTTGGTCCAAAAACTGACTAATTTACCCCTCACAAGCAGACACATAATAACATTTACAGGTAGAAAATTTGTTGATTTCTATATTCAATATATGGATGTTCCATCATGCTGATAAAGTCATTTTATTCCTAACAGTGAGGTCAGTAATTATCCTCACAGCCATATGTTCCTTAGATGTTAAGTTTTGTCACCTGGCTGTTATTGCCACCAGTAATTATCAAGATAACAAAAGCAAATCACGGAGAAGCACAGTATTGTTCAGATGAAAGCCAGGAAGTAAAAGCAGTATCTTGGTTGATATTGCTTTTCTATTTTTAATTACCAGTACTTACAAGGGTACCGGACTAAAATCATGTGACGAGCTTAACTAACTTTGTAAAAAATGAGCATCTTGTTTAAAAATGTTAATAAAGGGAGTAAATTGTTACGAAAAGTGAAAATGTTGTGCAATATTCTAAGTTTAGAATGAATGGGACAAGCAATTTGACTGAACAAAAAGGGGGAATGACCTTTGGTCACCAGTGAAATTTGATGTCGAGATTCAAAAGCACATAATTGATATACATTCTACCAGTCAGAAAATGGAATTGCCAGACAGGGATAGTTACAACTTTGTATTTTGTCATACAGTTACACAGGGAGCTTAATGGAAAAGAACCCAAATTACAGTCACCACCATGAGGAATAGAAGCACAGTCCTACCCCATGGTCTGTTTTAGCTACCAAATGTTTCATGAGCAAGAAAACAAATACTCTACATGTTGACATATGCCCTCAGTCCCAACTTGAAAAAAAAATTCTTTGTTTTTTTTATCATTTATGTCAACAAGCTGCCTGTTCTGACCCATACATTGCTCTACAATTATTTGATGTTGCCAGTAGGCTTTAATGCTGAAATTGCATGTTTGATCTTCAGAGTTTTTTTATGTAGTGACTATATTAGCATGTGCACCCTGCATCAAAACAAGCCAGCTACAGTCTTTTTTTTTTAAAAGAATGCACCTTTCATCAAAAGAAGTCACCACCAAACTTGTATGAAAGTAATGAAATCATATCAGTTGTTGCATTTTAAAAAGTTATCAGTGACTGGAACAAATTTACTGTGTCATGCAGGTTTCATTTTCTGCAGGATAAACTTTATTGTATGTGTTCTATTCTGGAATTTGTGAATGTTTTTTTTATGAAATTACAAGTTTTACTTCTGTTTAATTAATACAAAAGTTGGTGACAGGCTTTCTTTTCTCAATGAGTGCCCTCTTACCCTTGGTAGTCTCTTTAAAAAGTTTACTTTGTTGTTTGAGGCACTTAGGCAGCCCAAAATCTGGCTCAATTTAAGTATATAGCATGTAAATACTGTAACAATTAACATCTATGTGTTGCTGGGGACAAAGTTTATCATAATTAATTGTTTAGTGACGTGTTGTTGACAATGGATCACACAGTACATAAAACAAAGACTACCATTTTTTTGTAGTTGTGTTTGTACATTGTATATGTTTTCTAATGGGATGTGACTTAAATAGGAATTTTTTAACATGTAACCTATACCCAAATTCTTGGATTTTTCAAGTGCATACACTGTATGTCATGCATTATGGATTGTATAACACAAACGTAACACAAATGTAAGTTGTCTATATACAAGTATATTTGAAACTGTTTTTGTCTTAATTTAATCAAAATTTCCATTGTTTACTTTCTCAAAGTGTATATCCTATGCACTGATGACAGATCTCACTTGTATGCTAAATTTAGATTTTTATAAAAACCACCTCCCAAAAAACATATCTCGACAGACGTTTATATTGACAGTATTACTTCAGGCCTGAGGATATCAGGATAAATAGGCAGTACTGAAGTTTGTGTCTCAGCTAGTGCATGTAACACGAGGCTAAAATGTCTGGACTGGCTTTGTTTGTGGCGATTTTATGTCAAATTTATGAAATTTATTGAATAATATTGAATTTTCTCCTGCAAAGTCTAAAATATCTCAATGTATTCTGTACACATCATAATCCTTAATGATGTTAGTATATCCTTATTTAAATATTGTATACATATACATGCATTACCTTTCCAGTGTCAGAGGTCATAGAGTCTGAGGCAAATCCAAAAGAGCTTGGCTTGAAAGAGACACCCAGTGGAAAAGAGCAAACAACTCTAGAGAATACAGGTGGTGCTAGAAGGCGATTGAAAGACCTGGTGGAGAACAAAGATTGATGGGATTCATGTTTTAGATGATAAAATCAATTTTTTATCCATTATATAATGATATATTCTAAGTGGCAAATGAAAGACAGAACAGATGTTAGAATTTGCTCAGATGATGTGTTCATAAAATGATAACCCTCAGCCTTTAGATGTAAGTTTCTTCTAAAATAGGATTCTTATTCTTACTGTGCCAGTTAAAATTCAGATACACTGACTGAAAACTGAAGAGACAAGAGTTTACACAGTAAAGTAAGAAAGTATATTCATATACGAAATAAAGTGCCAATATGCTGAAATTAAAGAGTGGACAAAACCGTGACACTAAAATATCATGATTTACAATGTCACAATTATGCCTGTAACATTAAGAAAAAGAAAAGTTCTTTGCATAACACTTTAAGTATATGTCATAACTTGGAAAATTGCTTGGTTGTTTTTACTTTAAAAGTGGTTTTACTGTAGATAGTATTTGTCTTGCTGATTCTGCTGCCACATTGATAGATACAGTGCAGCAGCTAAACCATTGTTAATGTCCTCTAAACCTCAAGTATAATTTTAATAAATTAATTATATTGCCTTGGTAAGTGGGTAATAAATTTACATATCTTTTTTGTGGATGTATTGACAACATCATCATTAATGTTGACATGTTGTCTTAAACAGTTTTGTAAGTCATTGCAGGTCTCACTTTCCTGTTAGGATGTTAATTGAACACAAAATATTTCTGGTAGAAGATAGTAAGAATTTGTTATAAAATGCATTCCAAATTTATGTGAAAACCTCATATGCAGTCTGGTTATAAATTTTCATGGATTTTTAAATCCTAATTAAACAATGAGTTGGAAATGTGATATAACCATCATACATTCACATAACTATCATAGATTCATTAAATAATTATTATGACTTAAATTAATTAATAGTCTAAATTGTTGAATAAAGATAAGACTAGATCATTATCACATTTGTGTGAAGGGCTATAGACTTTATACAAATTGTAACTTTAACTTGCTGTTCAGTCCCTGTTAATTTGTAATGTTGGTTGTATTTTACTTTGATTTTATTTCTTGGAATAATCAGGTGATAATACATCTTTTGTTTTATGTCAGCAATCCAAACCAATTTTATGTTTTACACCCCGAAAATCCTTCTTAAAAAGATTGAATTTTGTTAGGCAATAACTTTGTACATTGCAAACCAATAAACTGTCTAAAAGTCTGAAGGGGATTTAGACATACATGGTTCATGATTATTGTACTCTAAATCACCCTACCACCCCACAATTTTTTTTATTAATTAATCAAATCATAGGTTATTGAGAAAGGTGTGCACTTTTGATCAGTCGAGTAGAGAGAATATTGCAGCATTTATCATAGCTGAGTATACATGTCAGTACTGAAGGTCGCTTGAATCAGAACAAACTAAAACTTCTATTTAGTTTCAAATATGTTTAAAGCATTAGTTCTGTGTATGATTTGAAACCAAGGTGTACTTCTTTTTATGTTAGTTTAAAATTTCAGTATACTTGAGGTGATGCCATGGTGTAACAAAGTCATTCAGTACAAATGATGAACAGTTTGCATAGTTGCAATAACATATCACAATTGATAGAATGAAATATTTAAATTTTCAAGGCAGAAAATATTGTAATTACTAGTGACTGAAAATAGTTTTGATGTAATAATGCATAAAGCTATAATAGTTGACTAATACAAAGCAAAGTTATTATCAATATGGTTGTAACATTATAGTCATGGTAAATGCTTGTCATTGTCCAAAAATATTGAGTGTTTGCCCCCCATATAAAAAAGGGCATGGTAATTATATTCCAAATGAGCAATTAAAACTCAAAAAAGGGTGCTTGTAATTTTGACAAAATTTCAATTTAAATTCAATAAAAGTTACTTTAAACTCAATGATTCTCAAAAGAGACTCATATTTCATCATTAATTGTTGTTGTTCTTAGCATTAATAATAATAACAATAATTAGTAGTAGTAGCATTAGCAACAGTTCATGATAAAATATGGTGGCATTGAAAATGTTGTCCACATTTAAAGGGTCCTTGATATTAATATTATTAGTATCATTATAGGAAAAAAATCAAATTATGAAAATATTTAACCAGTTAAAAGAAGAAGTTAAATACTTAATATTGATTTTCTTCTTTAGTCTTTCCTTAGCAGAAGATACATGAGGCATTAATGCTTTGAAAGAAAATTGAATGCAACATTAGGCACAAATTAAAAATCTTACAAATAGTTATAGTAATCAATAATTAACTATAGGTGACATATAAGAAATTTCTTAAATTTACCAGGCTGTATATTTCGTTTTTCTTTAATGCACCTTTTTTTTCTTTAATGCACCTATTAATTCCTCACATGAGCTTTGATCTAATTTATTGAGGGGTAGGTTCTGTTTGTTCATTAGATGTACATTTAATAAATTCTATTACCAAGTAGTGTACTTTCAGTTTCATACTTTTGAAAATACAGTCCATCGTAGGAAAATAAATGGGTTCAAATAAAAAAAAAAAGACTTCCTTTATCACTGTTTATGTATCACCACATGGTGTTAATCAGTGGACAGAATAAATAGCCTAAGCTTATGGTACATGTATTGGCACTTGGTATGTACCAACTTGAAAAGAATTGTCAATATACATGTACCACCTTGAGCGGAATTTTCAACATGTTTTTTCATTAATCTGAGATTTGTTACTGATATGATTTTAGTGACACGCAATATGCTCATGATAAAATCATATGTATCAAGTCTGTATGTAGAGGTTAATGTACATGATGCTATCTAGAAGCAGGCTTGTTATGCTCATGATAAAATCATGTGTCAAGTCTGTATGTAGAGGTTAATGTACATGATGCTATCTAGAACCAGGCTGGTTATGCTCATGATAAAATCATGTGTATCAAGTCTGAGGTTAATGTACATGATGCTATCTGGAACCAGGCTGGTTATGGCTACAACAGCTGGTACATCACCATTCCTATCACTTAATTTAGCAGAAAAATCAGTTGCTTCTTGGCAGTTTTTAATTTTGCAGTGTGACTATTAGAATTAACATAATCCAAGAAATCAACATCCTGAGCACCAGACCCAAACAGATATATTTCATCATGTGCAGTAACCAAAGGGAACATCATCACTGTTATTACTTGTAATGACATCTATTGCTTACTCGACCCTACTTTAGCAAAACGGTTTCCAACACAGCCCATGGAAATGTTGTGCCATGCACAATTAAAAACATACGGATTCATTTAGGCTCGTGAAATATGTTCGGATTAAAGCACAGTGATATGTTGATCTCAAAACGAAGATGGTGATCTCAAAAAGAAAATGACTTCTTGGAACACGAGAGAGAATTGCTTCAATCAGTGCCCAATTTTTCAGTATGTTGAAGGATATTTCTAAATTGTTTAATCAAAAAGTACAAAACGAGAAATTTCTTTTAAATGATTTAATTGATTGAAACATGTGTTTCAAAATTACTGAATATGAATGAGGTAATGTTCACACTTTTCTTGCCTTTTTATTATGCCTTTGTTATTTAAATGACACATTGCTAACTAGGCTATGACATGTCCAGTGATAAAATATAATTTAACTAATTTTTTCCAATGGACCAAACAAATCAAATGCTATACCCAGTTAAGCATTTTAAGAAAGGAATATTAGAACAAAGCATTTTGATTATAAAACAATTAGGAATTGGCATTCAAAAATTCAACTTATACATTCTAACAGAGAAAATGTATCAAAGAACTTAATAAACAATCTTTATTTGAAATATAAATACATGTACGAAGAAAACAGGTGAAAATTTAACCTCTTCATTGATCATTCAGTTTAACTAAATTTGTTTAACATTTTAACTTATACAGTAATGGAAGTAGTCCACTAACAACTGGTAGGTTAGTATACCATACAGCAGTTTGGAAACAAAAAAAGAGAAGCAATTTCAGGTGTCCCAAAACCCACAGGACACAAAAAATTTTCATTTTGTGTCTCAAGTTGACCTATAGACCATGACAAAATTTATGTTTGAATAAGATGCCTCATGTTTGATAGTATTTACATTCATTACAGTATGTTTAAAAATGTTTCATATTTTTGGTAATCTCTGCATATAACAAAAAAAATTACTTTCCTTTTGTGTCCTAAATTTTATAGACCATGACAAAATTATCTTGAAAATAATTAAGGTGCCCCAAGATTTGCATTCATTACAGTATATTTTCTAATGTTTCATATTTTTTGGTCATCTCTGCATATAGTTAAAAAAATACAAATATATATTATCACTGCATACAATTAAAAGCAATACAAATATATATTTTACAAAATAAATGTATATCATACAATACCAGTATATAATATACCTGTTGACTACCACTTATAAAGTCATTTTACAAGATTTAAGTCATGAATCTCTCAGTCTGTATTAAGGAAATGGTTCTCTTTATGGCCAGGCAGAAAATTTAAACTGCAAAGTCTTTACTTCATTTGTTTCCTTCATAAAGTTTGGCAATAGACAGTCTGCATGATTGACCTGCTTTTCTATACCAGACATGACGTCAATCAACTTATTATAATTCAAATCTAACTTAATTTTTTTCTCACTTATTTTAAATACACAGCATTAAAAAGTTCACAAAAAAATGAATATAAATAACATGATTATCAGACATAATATGTTTTGACTGGAAGTTTTAATAGCTCACAATGTACACTTAGCTTGATAGTCAATAGATTGTGCTTAGTGTGCTTGATTGGAATTTCTTATGTAGATTTCAGATTCTATAATAGCCATTGTCTAAATAATGATATATGGAATACAGTTTGCTCATGTGAGAAAGCAATGTGAGATACAATTATCACACATGAATACACTGATTGACACTGTTGATGGTGTTTCTTGCCTTTTACTATATCAAGGACAAATTTACCTGGTCACTAAGCAGTAATTTGTTGCATGTTTTTTATCCTGGCATGTTTCATTGGGGATATCTCATTACTACTTGATGGATTGAATCGGTCTCAAATATTTATATGTTCAGCATAACCCTATTGGCAATGACAACCTACCTCCAAAGTGAAGAGCATCCGAATGAGACAAAGGAAGCTAAGTCTTAAGATATTTGCATACATGTAATGGGGACATTCTTTTTATAATATTTGTTGGTGTGCACTTATTATAAACAGCTTAAACTTAACATTTCCAAATAATTACTTGTTAAGTAAACAGTGCAATTATTACATTGAAAACAGTATGTTACATTTGCCCTGGCAAACATTCTAAGAATACAGTATGTGATAATTTCATTGTACCCGTCTGTGTGGTCTGATTAAACATTCTAAAAATACAGTATATATTTTCCATGTACCAGTCTTTCAGTATGGCAAAATATTCTAAGAATACAGTTTGTGATATTTTCCTTGTATCATTCTGTTAAGTTTGGCAAAATATATTCAGAATACAGTATATGATAGTATGCATGTACCAGTGCATTTATATTAAGACTGGCAAAATATTCTGAGATAACAGTATGTGATATTTTGCACATACCAGTCTATTAAGCCTGCCCAAACATTCTAAGAGATTTTAGTAAATTGTGTCAAAATTATGGGAAAGGGAATGTTCCATGCATATTGATCGGGAGTTTATACAGTTATAGTGTGTTCATAAAATCAGTGCACATTATTTCCAGATTTTATTTTGGCTTTTGGATAAATTTTATTACACACCGTTAGGAAAGTTGGTTCAATATGCAGCACAAAAAATATGATGCAAATTAACTGACAGTAACAAACAAATAATGAGACTGTTAACCAGCTGTATATTGATATTAACTTTATTTTGGATTAATTTTCATCTGATATGATACATTATATATCGAATGGTTTGATGTCTAGAGTCGGTAATGATGGAAATTCTCCGTTTTTATTTATCTACATGTAACTTGCGTATTATTCAAACGACAGCTTGTTATGAAAACAGAATTAAAGGATTGTCAGCTGGTACCAACTTCTCAGATAACACCACTGCCACTACAAGTTATGATTTGCTAAAAACTTGTAAAGTTTTGCTTTCAAAAATAAATTAGAAAAATTAAAGCACAGTCTTAATAAATTTGTCAATAGTGTCATAAAAAAGAATCGCTAAATTGATTTTTCTAAAATATGACCAACCCCAGGTGTCAGTGGGTTTGTGCAGGCAGGGATGTAATGTCAATCATGAGGGGAGCAGTTTGGAACAATCTTAGCATCATAAATCAATTCTACCTAGTGGAAATTGCATTCAGTGAGTGGTACTGTGAGATTGTCCCTTATTCTTTAAGAGTTTTCTTCACTTTTAAGTCCAGACTTTATTTTAAAGTTATGTTAGTTCAGAGTTATTGTCTGTTGCTATTATTTCAGTCAAACTTGTGGGAACCTGGCCTAACAAGTCTTCCTAATGTTAAATAACACAAGTGAATTGCTCATATCAGGCATCATCTAAAAGCCTTGTTGTATTAGCTGTAGGTAATTAGATAAAGAGGTGCAGTGTGTGGATGACTGACATGATCAGAAACATTTATAAACTTACATTTGAATAAGAAATTGAATGTTGTACATTTTGCAGATATGTATTTCAAGGGACTGTTTATTTTGCTCATACTGCCACATGAACACACACACACAGATTCATATGAACGACATAAACACAATGTATTTTAGATGGTGGCTGTGCTCAATTTTGAACTATTGTACCAGTTACATGTGATATTCTTGGAAATATCTTTTATGCAATGATTGAATTATTAATTGGTCCAATGTAAATGACTTGCATGATTAAATAAAAAAAAAAGAAAAAAATCAATGTGTAATTTATTTTGTATGGATAAAATATTGATAAAGGATGCATGTATTAAAAAACCACTTCTGCACTGTGTTAGGCTCTGCTTTATATTAACAAGGCAGAATTTGTTAGTTTAAACTTACTACTATGAAAAGGTTTACATCGTGTTATCTTTTATGTATATCAGTGTATGTATGTGTGTTTGTACATGAAATCTCTACCTTTTATACATGTAATCTGTGTATATGTGTACTTGAAGGTATATGTCATTCTGAATAAATTATGTAGTTCTTTAAAGTTGTTTTCTTTACTCCCTGAATTTGTTATGGAGACTTGCACCATAAACAACTATTTTGAAACAAAGTCAAAGGAGGTTCATTATTTGTATAGTTACTGTCATTAAATTTATATCTGTGATCAAAGAATGTATTTTAACTTTTTTATTGGCCATTTCTTTCTTCAGAGTTCAAACTAATGATACATGAAGTAGAATAAATTTGGTTCTAAAAATTTGCTAAATGGATCTTTTTCAAATTGTATTCTCTCACTTAATTTTGTGTTACATTTGGGTTCTGTGGACCTTTATTGGTATCAGTTTTCATGATATTTGTTAAAATGACATTTTTATTGGTCTTCATATGCCACTGATGGAGTAAGAAATCCTATTTTCATCAGAAGTAAAGCATTTAAGCATCTACATTTCAGGAACCTTTAAAGTCACTAAAATGCATACCCTAGTAGCAAAAATTGAATCCACATACATTCAAACTTGAAAATATTTCCAATCACATTTATACCAGACAATGGACTTTTGTAACAAGTTGGGTAAATTACCAACCTAGTTGTTTGTCATGCACTAAAAAAAAAAACTGGACACCAAAATCTCATTGAAACAGCTAGTTTTCTGGTTTGGAGTTTTTCTAACCTTAAACACAATCCAGAAAACAAGATCCTGTAAAAAAAAAATTTGAATTTATCCCAAAGATGGTTTGGTCTTGAAAGATTCCTGTATTACACAGATGTGGTCATGTGTCACCAAGACCTCATTGAAACTAAACTAGTTTTCTGGACTTGAGTTTTCTCATTTAACAAAATCCTGGAAAAAATCCCCAGAAAAAGGAAAGTCTGAATTTGGTTCCATAGCCATAGATGTGGCCAGTTGCTTCAGGACCTGGAATTTGAAATATCTTAAAAAGTCAAACTGACTGCAGACCTTCAATGACTGGAAATGAAATCATTTGAAATTTTCTGTGATTAATGTGCATGAACAGACTGGGACTTGAATGCAGGCCACCTTCATTCTACCTTAAATTATGTTTCCAATTACCAGTAAGCTAACTAGTCATGGATTTGTTAAATGTAATCTGAGACCATGAGTTTCCTGTTCTAATCTTGTTTAACCTGAAACAGTCATTTCCTCTACTATTCTCATGCTTCTCGTACATAGGGATCTAAGATTAAAAATAACACAGAGAGAGAACAAAATTTCTTGCTATATATTTTTGTCCTTATGTCCATTAGGCCAAGAAAGCTTTTTGTACAGTGTATAGCCCTTGTATCAAACGTTTTTCATAAACCTTTGGCTTCACATGTATAAAGTTGCATTTTGTACTTGGCAGAGAGGCGCTCTTGAAAGACAAACAAAATCATATGACATTTAAAAACCAGCTGTTGACCCTCTAGGAGTCGTGTATTCACTTGTGCTAGATGAGAGGTAATAAGCATCTCCACTGACATTGAAATAACTATGTGGTCAGTATTTATTGAGAGTTAAGCAATTCAGTTAATATCTGTTTAATATGTGATTCAGGTCAAATTGCCCAAACTTTACAATTTGACAGGTTTATGGCTGCCAACATGGACAATGTACTGTTGCTCATCACCCTATCTGATGAGCCATGTCAGAGTTTGGGGTCTTTGTTATTAATGAAATTGGGGCAAATGTGGAAGTATCCTCAATAGGGAAAGGAAAGAAAACTCCCCAAAATTTTAATGGGACAAAAATCAATGCCAAAACGGCAAAACACATCTAAGGCAAAGTCTGTGGTTGTTAGAGCAGCAAAAACGTGTTAAAAGGAGCATGTCCACTAGCAAGCTGAAGATAGCGACTAAAAAGGCTTGACAGGGTAGAATTTTGTTGACTTTAATAAATTAAACCCAAAAAATATTGTGTTTATGCATGATTTATTGGGTATTACCCCTAACCATGATAACACCAATGATTATTGTGCAGTCACAGTTAATAAAATTTGAGATATCAAGCATGTCAATTGCTGTCCTTGAGAATTCACTCAAGATCTTGCACTCCACTTGGAGTTGTTTTAAATATATCAGTGGCAGGAACCCTGAATGAAGCCTTTATTTATGTAGAGTGTGCTAAAATGCAGTTTCTCATATACATAACACTGATCAAAATTTAATAGATGAGGCAAAGGGAGTTGCCTAGACATAAAAGTCCCCGAAATCATACAGTATTTGCAACAAGTCTATACA
>QKMX01355455.1:0-12824 GCA_003401595.1 Venustaconcha ellipsiformis
CACCTAGTTCACAAATATATCCATATCTTTAGTAAACAATGATAGCTGAAAAAGTCACACCACAGCCTTAACTTAAGAAATTTGCCAAGGGCCAATTTACAAAACTAGCCCTGCCGCCTCATAGTGGTAACTGTTTTCAAAATCGAATATGATGGATAAAGATGGAATGAACCAATCATACTTTAGAACTCTATTCATGTACACATGCAATTCATTTCTATAAGGGAACTGAGTGGCCGTTCTAAACAGAAGATTGCAAGAAAATTTTTAATTTTTTTTAAATTAAAAAATGCATGTTGTGCAAGAAAAATGTACACCTGTATTCAGGTCCAAAATAGGGGAAAAACAGGACACTTGACAGCTATGCAACAAGTGTGTGTACTTTGGTACATCTGGTCACATTAGCCTGGTTTTCTCATCAATTCCACCAAGACTAAATTAAGTAAAGAAATGTACATTCTGTAGACACACTTGCAACTCTAGTAGGCTTTTAGTATTAAAAGCTAAGGAAAAACAATAAAATGAAGAATCTGTAACTTCTACCCTTCCTATCATTGATCACAATACAAAATGTACATACCTGGTAACAAACAATGCAGAAAGAATACAAATAAATTAATGAATAACACAAACAAAATATAGAAAACAAACTGGATGCAATTAGAAGAAAATGCCAAGCATAAATGAAGAACACTAAACAATGAATGCAAAATCATGAAAATGCAACAAAACAATGTACTTCATGAATAGACTTAAAAAAAAGAGCTCTTTTCTGGCTGCTGCCAAATGTCCACTGGTGAAACATGTATTTATGTCCTGGGTTTATTGGCACATCTATACAACAATATGGTGTCAATTAATGATCTAACAAGAGTATGTGAACAGAAATTATACTATGTCCCATGTTTAATAGTCGTCTATGTAGATACTATTTATTTTGTGCAAATCTTTTCTTTTCAGTCAGCAACTTTTACCTTTCACCTTTTGATATCAAATTCAATAAGGTTATTCCTCATCCTAAGGCCCCCTCCAAACCAGTGTGTTTCTGGTCAGCCGATCATCTTTATTACTCATCGCTGACCCAAGCAAAACCCCTTTCCCTTTCCCCATAAATGCATCTTAACTCAGCTGATTTTGACCAGTACTTCGAAGAGATGACCCCAAGTGCAAGCATTCCCCAAAGTCTATGATGGTGCAAATGTTTACTTGTGCAGAAACCATTTTAAAAAAATGACAGTGATCTAGACCTTTAACCCCAAAATAAATAACTTCTTCCTCACCCCAAGTACAACCAATCCACAAACTTTTATCACTGTACATGGTAGAAAACTTTAATTACTGTGTGAAATAATTTCTGTTTTTGTATTGCATGGTATAGCAACAAAACAAAATGGTTATTTATTGCCAAGGATATTAGACGAAAGTACTCAGCAAATGCAATGGAACAGATTTGGTAAAATTACCAGTTTCTGGGTCTATAGAAAGAAATACCATTTGGTCTTCATTCTTCTTGCAGAGTTACTGTGTGGCTATTGTTGTATGAAGGTTAGGAAGTTAAACTGAACCTGAATAATGTTAGCTATATCGACAGATTAAATCTCTAAATTTTCTTTGAATTTGTCACACAAAAGATGTAAAGAAGTAAACTACTGTCCTGTGAAAGTCCATGCAAGTAATTATATAACAAATACACTTCCTTCTTAAAACTTACCCAAAGTAAAGGCTTAACCACATCACTACTGTTGAACCGATTCCAGAGATAGCACATATGGCTGCTATTTTAGTACTGATATTGCTTTTTTCCATTCTGAAACAATTTGAAAATACAAGTGGAAAATTATTCTTTCAAGGGTAGTTCCAATTTTTTTTTAAAAAATGTATCTGATTTTTATTACTGGACTAGTATCAAAGAAATACAGAATGTTTAAATATATCAACTTCTCAAAATGAAATTAATATGTTGTCTAAAATACTTAATATTAAAGGTCAGCAATAAAAGGTCTTTAATCTATGGCAATTTTTTTAAAACAGGACGCCGTATTTTACCATCAAAAAGCACATCCTTTTGATAAGTGATTTACAGATTGCTGTGCATAATGATCAACTTCTCCACACATAGGTTAGAAGTAATTTTAAAAACTTATTGCAATTCTTCCATTTTTAATTTAAACCACAGCCATTTCTATAGTAAATAAGAAATTAACTTTTCTCTCTAATTGCTATAATGAAAGAATGAGAACAGTAACAAGACTGGAATAATGAAAGAATGAGAACAGTAAACTACTTAAGAACTTGACATTACCAAGATATACACCCTTTTCATGTCAGAACTCTTGACAAGACAAGAAACTTTTGGGGGTGCAAGCAAATGAACTTAAGAAGATATATATCAAATTTGCTGTCACAAATTGATATTGATATCATTGATATTCGGTGTCAAAAGCATGAAGCATTTCCATGGGTACAAATGACAAGTGAATATCACACTTGTTGGCAGACCCAAAAGCAGTATCAACATTTTCAAAAGTAAAGTTTTTAAAAGAGTTTAATTTAACAAAACTCTTATCTACTCCAATAGTCAAATTACCATTAATTTGCAATGAACGAACTAAGCTTCAAATTATGACAAAGGTTAACTTGACATTTATACAGTCCGAATTTCCCCACACTGCCAATTTGAATAAAGAAAAAATTTGAGCATTTTTACATAACCAAGTTCCCATGCCACTGAAATTAAATTTACACCTGAATCAGCACACAAAATGTTACCTGTAATATATCAGCTTACCATGACGCAGTCACTGACACAGTACAACCATCAACCATGCACTCTTTTGTTTGTTACCATCAGTCAATAGCTTGTCAATAGTAAACTTCCAAGACAAGCATAACATCTGCAGTCAAACTTCTGAGACAAGCCTGTATACTTCCTCCAAGTCAGCTGTCATGTGCCAACACAGCCTGTGATACTCCTTTAAGTTAACTGTCAACCTTGTGTTGAATATATTACTTCCAGAAAGTTGACAGTCAAAAAATCCAGTTGCCTCAGGGCCAATCTCCAACCAACGCAACTTAAATAATCCATTAGTTTACATCATTTTTACCTGTTCTAAAATGAAAGCTTGTAGTCACATACTTGTTGGATGCTAATTATTTATTACACAGGCCTGCTACAGTACTGAGCATAAAGAATCTATGAGACAAAGTAAAACATGTCACACTTTTCTCTGACAAAATGTACAAAACAAGACCTCAAACTCTATTCCCAAATCATATATACAGAAAAATACAGTGGAATTTGCAATATACAAAAAAAGTAAAAATCCTTTTTTAGAATCAAAATACTGATTCCTAAAGACTTGCTTGACAGGCTGAAACGAAAATTAACAATTTAACTCGATTCCATACAAAAAACACATTGAAAAAGGTAAACACATGGTTACTAAGTAATCATGGTGAATCAAATACAATTAACAACTAAATCTTTTTCAATCTTGATTACAACAGGACTAGAATGTAATGCCCTTGATTTTTAAACTATTCTTGTTAAATTCTCTTTGCCATTATAAAATACTGAGAAAGAAGGTCTATATTCATCATTCATCTCACACCAGTTGGATAACAATTTCAAAATTTCAAATCAAGATTCATTCCCACACTAAATGTCTCTAGCCAACTGATGATGAACAAAATCTGAGAATATCCAAACTTCACATTTTCTATTTATCTTGTGATTCAAAACGAAGGAAAAGAAAGCAATCACTGGCGAAAAATGTGTATACCTTAGCTACTTGTGGGTCATACCACACAAAGAAATCTCAAAGTTTCAATTTGTTCCTTAATATCCATTAAGACATTTCTCTTAATTAAAATTATTTTTTAATGCATCAGAAACACAATTTTATTTACCCAGTCTAAGGCACAAGTATGATCCTTTCCATTTAAAAAAATGTACACAATCTGTCCACATGACCAATTCTAATATACACAAGGGATACATTTCAAAGTTTAATCAGAAAACATTACAAAGGATTAATAATAATACAAGTTACCCTCTTGCTTATGTAGAATGACCATACAATTCCAGTTCATAAAAAGAAAATACAACTTTCAATGGCTTCTGAGTAAACAGTCCAATAAATCCTCCCCCAAACATGTATTGGTCCTGAGGGATAGTTTCAGGTCTGATCTCCTGATCCATAAAATAATTCACATGGATTAACAGCTCAATCTACTGTTGACATCCCTGGGCTCCACTGGTAGACAACTGGCTGTTCCATAATTTTCGAGGAACCAATCATTCAACATGGTTACTTTGGTTATGTGACTGGGGCATCTGTAGATTTATCAGGTTACTATCATCAGTTCAGCATACCAGACAACAATATTTATGAATTGTACATTAACAGTTACTGCTCAGAAGATTGCCAATTAATCTGTCCACATACGTTTTTCTCGATATTGATGGAATAGCTACTCAAGCCCATTAATTTAAAACAGCAACAGAAGGGAAGGTTGTGTGATTCCACATGTATTTACCAGTTGACAAAAATTGGGATAGATACAGAAATATGCTGTACTGATTGCCAAAATGTCCCTTGAACCAAAAATGTCTAAAAAGACCTGAGAAATGCCAGCATCTAAAAAAGATCAATATGTATGCTTTTGTCTTGCAGATAAATGTCTGCAATAAATTGCATTTTTTAATAAACAGGTGAGATCAGATATTAATAAACCAGTCAAGAATACCAATAAATGTTTGGAGGGCAATTTATTGGACTAATGGCTAAAAATCCCTACTAACAATCCAAGTCTATTTTCAACAGATGCACATCAATGAACATGTCATAAAATTCACACAAAACAATACAGGAATACACAAGATCACTGGCCACTGATAGCATACTGATGAACTTGAATACAGAAGGAAAAAATAACAGCAGTCTGTAATCAGACACAGCATTTAAGAGAGATCACCTTTCACATATTTGATGAATGCCCCTTCACCTTGTAATGCTATGGGGCAGAACACAATGGCACAAAAAATGGCAGCATACGATTTAAAATATAGAAAAGCATTATTTGCATGTTTGAAAATATGCTACATCAAAGCCCATAGCTGTAGAACTTCTTCACAAACTGCCTTTTCCTCGTTTAGATGCTGGTGCAAATCTGGAACTTCATTTCCATCACCTTATAATGCTGCATGAATCAAAACCAAAAAAGCAGTGACATGTTGCAATTCAAGCATATAATATAAAGACTAATTTATAAATCTTTATATCACAAAGTGATTGTTTTTTTTTAAAACAAACTGGCAATTGTCTTTTTTCCAAAATATAAATAAACTCAAGATACCTGACAGAAGGGGAAAAATTTGTGTAACGGTTCATCTGAAGAGATAGGAATTTACTGAAAAGAGTGAACCAATGAGATAACACCATAAAGTATGTTAGCTATGTCTTATCACTGATGTTTGCCCAAGTCATTTCATTCACAAAACTTCATGGTAAATCAATAAAGAGCAAGAAATTTTATTTATGGCAACAAACAAAACCGCCCATTCATTTCTCTAAACTATGATTACACTTGATAATCACTTTCAGATCACTATTCTTTTTAAAAGGAATCCTAGATGGAAGTAAAATTTCATGTCACAATTGCTCACTACATTCAAGTTAAATGCAGAACTTTATAAAAGTATATTCTGTTTTCATAAACTGAGGCATTAATTCATGTGACAGAACTATTCTGCAGACTGGAAATTCCATATATCCCTTTTCTTTTATTACTGTAAGCTCTCTCCCACATAACAAATACAATAAAACCCATCATCAATTCTAAATTTAGAGAATTCACTACTGTATAGTTCAGAAACCATATAACACAGCAGAAACATGTTCCATTTGTAGTAAAAAGAAACTATAAAGTAAAAGCAGACAGGTCAATGACAATGTCTCAAAGCAAGCTTAATATGGCCACCATAATCTAACTATTGAAAATAGTATACCACAAGTATCCTTTCTGCAGACTGATAATTTAATTTTTAAGTTTCTGATGATGATTCCATTTAAAAACATACTTTTACAAATTAAAGAAATAAATCTTCAAAAACGTTTGCTCAAAACATTTTTTTTATTGTTTATCATGAAAGACTTTCTCATCAAAATCAATGCAGAAAGTTATCAGAGAACAAAAACAGGCATGAAAAACAAGAACCATTAACAACAGGATTATCACAAAAGATGCAACTCGATACAATTAGGGCCATGTTGCCTTAATCAAAAACCTGTGTTGGGAAAAGCTAAGTAGACACTGGTCACTAAAGTCCAATGAACACTCCTAATGATGATTTTAGTACCTCGAGTATAAGATGAGAAGTCAACTGCTTCAAAATACAACTCCAACAATTCAAGAAACATCCAACAAAATGACAGACAAAAAAACCAAGCAAGGGCCACAATTCTGTCAAAAACAAATAGACAAGAATATAGGCTTATAAAACATCAAACTGCATCTGAATTTACAGAATGGTTCTTGAACTACACCGATTACAAACAACATCCTATATAAAACTATGAAGCTGACTGATTAAGAGCGACAACTGTTCCTAATGTCATCGAGAGAGACAAAACCCATAAAAATAACACTATCTGGGAATGTCAGCACTAAATTTGATCAAACTATGCTGAATGGGTTCTTCAGCTATGTTTATTAAAAGCAACATTATGTGTGAAGATAAAAATATATTCAACAGAACTCCATCAAAAAGTGCAGCAGATGATGTGAAATCTGTTAAAAAAAAAAAAAAACATGCACAAGATGCTATGGTTCTGGAACTATGATGCCCACATACTGTATATCATGTGAAGATATGAAGTTATTGAAGGCCACACAAAACCCATAAAAGCTTATCTAGGTCCAAGCCACAATGTTCAAACCAAAGTGTATCACAAGTGGAACAGTACTAGAGAGCTTAATCAGTTGAAAGCAACATCCCATGCAAGTTCTCAACAACTCATTTTTATTCGTGCCACGATGACCTTGCATGTTGATCTTTTGAACTGAAATCAACAGCACTCTTCCATACCTCATATGCAATCCCTCCACAAATGTCTTGTCAAGATAAGTCTAAAAGCAAAGTTATTAAGGAAATATTTCCCATCTTTCAGGAAATCAATTTAATCTTGCGAGTATTTGGATCCCAAACTCAATAGGCTTCTTTCATATCTAGTGAGCAAATCAACAAACTTTGGTAAAAGTACAAGGTCAAAAAATATTTTTTAAGTGACCTTAAACCATCTACAATGTTTACACTTGTCAGTGTCACAAGATAAACATGATTTGTAACTTTCAAAAACTGACATTAATATAAAGTTTCCAACAAATCTTTTGATCCCAAAAATAAGGAAAGACATTTCTTGACACGGCGATATATGCCAGCAATTTGTAGCCTGTTCAAGCCATGAACAACTGTCATTTGCATACTTTTATGCTTATTGCTCATGGAAAACTATCACAACCAGACATTTTAAACAGTCGTCAGGGATAATTAAAACTTCAAAGGCATTCAGAGATACACAATCCCCATTTCAGATTACTTGTCATAGATCTGCATTTTGTAGAATATCTCTGTGGCAGAGCAAATTGATTAGCAAAAAAAAAAAAAGTTTAAACATAGAAACCCTACGTCTTTTTATAATAATTTACTTAACTAGCAAGCTTTAAAGAGAACATTAGATTATGAATGATTCAAATCATTACAATCTTAACAAAAAAAGCAGAAAATGTTACAGAAGAAATATTTTTCAAACAAGTTTTCTCAATAAGGATGCACCCTACAATTGTTCATCGTTTTCATAATGATGATCACATCTTTTAAATTTTCCTTTATTCTGACAAGCAAAGAAAAAGAAAATTGTTACCAAATCATCTGCCTATTCCACCCCCATACACATAAGCCTGCCTGTTAACCTTTAAGCAGTGTAGTATATGTGATGTTTAACATCAATTTTAATCATTTTACATTCATGGTATACATATATTAAGGGAAGATTTTAAAATAAAATCTGATCCAACAACTGTATAATAATTTTTCACAGATGCAATCTTTTATGTGCTTTAAAATCTTTAGAGAATTCATTCACTGATAAGTCAGTGAAGCCGCATGACCAACCGTAGCTTCCATTTCTCATACTCAAAATGTACAAGTTCTTTGCATCAATATCACTAAATCATCTGAATTTGATAATTCATAAAAACTAATTGCTGCCTACATCAGTATTAGAGCCTTTATGTAAGTTAATAAAGCTTTCTAATCGTGAAAACTAGAGTACTGAACAAAATCCATGACCTCCATTTTGGAGTGTTGAATATGACCCAGTTACTTTAAATAACAGATTTCGACTAGATCTTAAATAGTGACCATGTGATCTGATATAATAGACATTCACACCAATGAATGTAGTATCTAATATGGGTTTTTCCCCTGAAGGAGGCATTGAAAACCCGCTTAAAATTGCTGATGTTAACAGCAGGCATCAAAAGGTGCTTGCATGAGAATTATATAGCGGCATCAAAAGGCACTTCCATGTGAATCGGGTTGAGGTGTCAAAAGATGCTTGCATGAGAATGGATTAGAGGCATCCAAAGGTGCTTGAATGAGGAAAAGCGTTAAGTATCAATCCTAACTGAAAGATATAAATTGTTTTGGAATTTTGATTTTGCAGTTGTGTGTGATATAACACGCTTTTCAAAGTTCAAGTCTAGTGGGCATGAAAGTGGAATTAAAAGGTTTAAAATGCATCCCTTTCTCTTTGCTGTTGTGTCCCCCATCATCATCAAAACTCCAAGAATGACAGAAAGAAACAAGCATAATCTGGTATTGGTAATGGAATTAAAATAATTTTTAAATGGGAATATCTAGTTGTTCTTCTTCATAACAGAAAATACCTTCAGCTGTGGACATGTAATGTTGGTATTATTTTATCACTCTTGATAATGCACAGAAGTATGTATAATTTTACAAAGACAATACAACTGAAGGTAAATCAAATATCTAATTTTATGTGTTCTAAAGGGTAATAAAATTTAATCTACACTGCACACAAGCAAATAACTGTAACTGTGATAAAAAAATTTCAAAACTAAATTCCTTTATTACCCTTTAAAGTAATTGACCCCAGAAGTTAAACACATTAAACTATGTTGCACAAAACAATATTAAAGATTAATGATTTGAGCAATGAACAGATAATAAATGGATTTCAAAGGAATTTTTTGTATTCAACAAATATATTTTTGGTAAAGTTTTTCTTGCAAATGTCAAGTACTGGCTCTGTGATCATTCTCCTGAAAACTCTCCACCTTCCATTAAACTGCTCTATTATTTGCTTCCCCTTCCAAAAGGCTTTCAAATAGAAGTTCTTTACAAAACTAAGGAACATGTGGCTTCTATTCTGAATCTGTTAGTGACATTCCACAATAATCCAGAGATCTTCATACGATTAGCAATGTATTGTCAAATACATAAGCATTGCTCAGGACAAAGTAGAAAAGAAATTTCCCAAAAGCCTCATTCCATTCTGACAAAGATTGTATTCCAGCAAAATAATAAATGGAAGAAAGAAAACCATAGGGTGCATTTTCATGACCAAAACTGGATTCTCAGACATCTCTGAACACCAGTTTGTAAAATCGTCAACATTTTATCTTAAAAAGAATTTTCAGGTTCAAAAGACATAAATATAAATCTCCTTTCTTACCATGTTGCCAAAGCCATTCGTAACCTGAAAGTAAACTCAAACTCCGGGTTACCTTTCCATGTTTATTATACTAAAAATATCAGAATTAATTGATACAATATCCATGTTGCAGAGCACATACACGTAAAACAGGACATCAGCTATCAGGAATATCATAAAGCTTTCCTAAGTCCCAATCGAAATTAATTTTTTGATAAAAACATCCTCATGGATATGCATCTACCAATAAAATCACAAGATGCAAGCCATAAAATAGGTCATACTGTTCTAACACACTTCATACAAGATAAAGCCTGCAGATTGGTTTGAGACTACCTTATAAATATGATACCTGACCAAAGATTAGATGCAAGTGAAATTCATCCATTTAAAGTCTCTTTACATTGTACAATCTTGCAAAAGAAAGTAAAAAAAAAAAACCTGCTGGGATTCCCAATTTTTAAATTGATATGCACATTTCCACTTTCGATCTTCTCTTCTAGTTCAAAACAAAACTTCAAAGTAACTGCAACACATTTTACATACAAAGTGCCTGCCACACACTGTACATACACTGCTAAAAAAACAAGAACTGGCTGCCTCCAAACTGTCTATCCACAAGAATGACACAAAATGACATAAAAGTTGGTTGGTCTATGCCTCCAAGTAATAGATCCACAAATCCATTAGAATGACGTATAAAATGAAATTAAAAAAACTGGTTATGGTTGATGTGAGGGACAAATACCATTTCTCAGCCACGGTAGATTCGAACATCCACTTCACGGCCATCAAATTTGGCTCTATTCATGAGCTCTGCAAAGAGAACAAGACAAAAAAATCTAAGAAATTATAACAAATACATGTTATCAGTTAAATAGTAATTGGTTTAAGCTATGAAGATTGAACACTTGGATCAATGCACTCTGCAATTCTATGTTACAACTTTCATTAAATATTTTCACAAATATTTTTGTTCTAAATATATAGTATGTTTAACAAGAGAAATGGCAGCTTTGAGATTTCATTACAAACTGACGAGAACCATAAAATACCCGAATCAGGACAGCATTGCTTAACGAACAATTATTAAAATATGCTCTTTGTCTTGTTTTCCCAATGTAATATAACAAAAACTGTCCCTTGATTGGATACTCTATTCGCCCAAATAAATTTATACACGTTCTCTAAGTCCATTTCATCACCCATTTGCATTGTATTGAATTTGTCTAACAAAAGTCCCCGTCGAATTAGGTGCAGTGGTGGACATGTTGGACATCAATTTATCGAGGAAAAAGCAGACATCAAAACAAGTCTTCTATTGAAAACCCCATGTAACATAGATCATTCATTCAGGGGAAGTAACAACACCACTTTGTAACAGTCATCATTGCAGCCATACTGGATATATGACTGGTACCATTATTATTTAGTACAAACTTGACATCAAAAATAGTCCATTGGTGAAAAGCCCATGCTGATATAGCCATCCATTTGTCAGGAGAAAAGACAACATAAATCTTTGGATCAATATCCTATGTCAAAATGTCTCCCACCCCTTGAAGTAAAACCAAGAGTTTTAAGATGTCCACATATTGGATGTCAGATCAGTACCATTTCCAGTCGGAATCAACCAAACATTACAAGTCTCTCTGTGAGAACTCCAGGCTGAGACTATCATTCATTCTGAAGTAGTGTTAAGATTTTCAAGCTGGCCACTGTTGCAACCTAGTTTAACACCAGATCAGCACAATTTTCATTGAGAACTAAGAAAGTCAAAAACACCATATGAATATGGCTTTCCATTTCTTTGGAGTATTGAAAGCAAGATTTTCAAGATGACTGCTGTTGTAGTTACAGGTTTTAGTTTAATGCCATTTTTCAGTTCTTGATAGGCTGTACATGGTGGCCAGTATAAATGGCAAAAGCAGAAAACTTTATGAAAGAACCAAACAACCCACGAGAAGCTACTGGCAAGCTGTTTCTCATTTCCATGGTGGCAAAGCCTGAGACTCAAACCCATGCTGACAATGGAATGAATGCTCCTTACAAAATTCTTGGACAAAGGCATTCATTGAAACTTGTAAGGATTTCAAAACTTGATCATTTTTTTTCTGCGATTCAAAAAGGAACTGTTGATACAACAGCAATCTGACGGTTACAACGTCATCACCTTCCTTAGTCTCATTTATACCTTTTGCAGAGTAACTGTAAAGTCAACTTCACAAAGTCTGTAATGAGCAGAATGATGTAGTTAATCTGAGTTCTGTAATACATTACTAATATTCTCGTTTTTAAATTTATAAAGCAATATTGTCCTTTTCCTGATCTGAGCATTTTTATAATTGAAAAAGATCACCCTCTTCTCAAATTTTTTAAGTCATAAAACATCTGCAAGTCACATTGATAAAGCCCATTTCTCTCAATATATCACACCATTTTTAAAAAAATCTACTGGACAGTCCACTATCTAATTTTCTTCATCAATTAAACAAATCTGAGATAAGGTTTCACATAAAAGAAACCTGTGTTGCCTTTGAGATGCATCATATACTGCTGCTATAAATATACCATTTTTGTAAAGTCATAAATATACACAATGTGTTGGATAAGAGTAATGAGATTAAAAATAAAACCCCAACATTCCTTGCTTTGTTACTTGCTTCTTAAAATATCAAGAAAATGTCAAGCAAGAAGAAAACGTGATGAGAAAAAAAGTTTAATAGTTGGCAGGTATGCTATTACAAGTACACTGACTATTCCCACTCACCAACTGCTCTTTGTGCATCATCAGAGTTTCCAAATCTCACCAGACCCCAACCGGAAGATTTACCACCTTCCATTTTTATCTCAGCAAACTTAACATCACCTGTGAAAAAAATTCTTTTTCATTATTGTTAATGACACATTGCCTGCAATTTTATTTATTATGTTTTGATGCATATGTTCAACTTCAAAAATTTGTTTTGACCTTCTATACAAAGTGAACAATATTTCAGAAGAGATGCTATACAGGTGTCAAGCTAGACTTAAATTGTAGCGAGAAGTGACTTCTCTTTTGGTCAGAACAGGGAGAAGTGG
>QKMX01355474.1:42658-55458 GCA_003401595.1 Venustaconcha ellipsiformis
AAATAGCCCCCAAAATGTGTTTCCTACTCGAATTTCAGGCGATAACAACAAAAACCTCCAGGGTTTAATGTGTTAAGATTTGAGCAGAATCAATTGTATTGTTGTGTCTAGTAGTTCATTTGGACTGGAATTTTATTTATCCAAATTATTTATTAACTGGAAATACAAAGTGCTCATCAAAAATTACATTCTTGGAAATATAGACATGAATTTATAGTAAAATTTCAAATATGGATATATTCCTGGATTGCATTTTTATAATCCAGCAAAAGATTGGGGATACATCACCACTGCAGGTGCCACCAGAGGCAGATCAACACTTCCAGTGTTGGAATTAATTTGGATTTCTACTAAAGTTTATTCAGAACTTTATCATTAGGACTTATGTCTGAAATTAAAGGATTATTTGGGATTTAATTCCCAATACAGTAATTTAATTGTTTGTTGTTTTTTTTTTTCATTTTCAATATTCAACAGAAATCACTTATTGGTTGAATTTTATCAAAGTTAGTTGCTTCTCACTCCTTTCTATTATTTGTTTTAAGACCATGGTGTCATAACAATGAGCTTGGGGTTTTCACTAAAAGTCTTCTAATGGTGTCTTGTTTATCCTTAATTAAAATGCTGCCAATCTTGCAACCATATTGCTGCTACAGTGGGTAATTTGAAAATCATGCCAGTCAAGAATGTCAGAGATGTTTTCAGCACTCAGTGGTTAGATAGAAGAATTGGTCTTTTCTTGAATTCCAGCAATATCTTTTCAAACAGTATGTCATTGCCTTTGGGAAACTTTTGACTTTTAAGTAAATAAAGAAAAGGATAGTATGAGATTTTAAGCATACTGGTAATTCTGTGGGTAAGGAGATCAAAGTTTGAATAAAAATGCCAGAAGTATATTGGAGTTGAGTGGCAGAGGTGATAATCGATGTCCATTAAAGTAATGAATTTACATTATGCAATGTACTTCTCAGACCTTGGTAGCTCTGAAGGCCAGTCAGTTTACTGGATTTGCTCAACATGATGCACAGGAGTTTATGGCATTCCTCCTTGATGGATTACATGAGGTAAGTTTGCAAATGTTTTGTTTTTATTTGGTTTGGTTTTATAAAAACTGTAATACTAGAAGTGTACTGGTGCTATTATAATACATTATTATCTGCACATAATCTCCATTAAGATTAGTTTAGAAACTCCTTATAAATTGAAGGAACAATGCATTTTCCACAGGATCATATTCACAGGACATGATCAACTAATGAGGTCAACTGACTGGTTAATAGCTCAGCATACCAAACATTGAAATTTAGGTGCTCATAATTATCCCATGCAATGTATTGGTGATTATGTTTTCCCTATAGTTCACACATTATGTAACTACAAAGCACAAGATGATAGAAGTGTCAAAGCATTCCACCAGGACTTAACAAAACCTTTTAATTGACCAATTGCCCCAGGGTCCATCCTATGGTTATTACATCAGTCCTGAGCACTATGTGAGTTTTACTGTATTATAAAGAAGTATAGCAGACCCTTATAGCAAAGTATCTGTAGACACAGCTGTAATTAAAAAGAAAACTTGCTTTTTTTTACTTTTTCTCAATACTTGTTTGAGGACCTAATGATGTCAAACTTCCCAGCATCTTGACCAGAAATGCCTGTGAATTAAGAATTATACATTTTCATGGTGTTGAATTTTCTTTATTTCATGTAATAATTAAAAAATTGTATTAAAAAAGGGAAAGTAGCATGAAATACTCATGTTAGGTGAAATTAATAAAAATATTTTTCTAAAAAAAAGTATTGTTTTATTTGTAAATAGTTGGAGAGAAAACTAATGAAATGTGGAAGGATAATACTAAAACTGAAGTAACATCAGATCTGAACTGAAATCAGCAAATTTTCTGCTATATGTAATAATTAAGCGCATTTAATAATTGAGTACATTTATTGCAATTTTTTACATCTCCTGTGATAGTTTTTGCATCTAATTTACAAATATTTAGTGGTCATCTTATTTTGGGAGGAAAATGTCATGCAAAAGTCATTAGAAGTTTGGGAGGAAAAGGTCATGCAAAAGTCATTAGAAGTTTGGGAGATCTTCTGTACGGCAGTTGTTTTATTTCCAGGATATGAAAGAAGCATTTTTGCAACAGGTTTATTTTTCATGAGTCTTTCTTACCATATTCTACAGAATTATGAAAACTGTAGATCTCTTCATTTAATTTTGCTAAAGAATAATTTTCAAAATCCTTTGTTATACAAGTAGCTGTTAGATATTAACCCCAAAATTTTAACTCTTTCTACAGGATTTGAATAGAGTCCAGAAAAAACCGTACACACAGACAGTGGAGGATAGGGGCCGACCTGATGAGGTGAGTATACATAGTAAACATTGCAGTTAATTTCCATTCTATAGATAAGGCAATTTGTATTTCCATTTTCCATTTGGCTGTACATATGTCTGTCATGCCATGGTTATTTTTAGGTCAGACTTCAGTCACTGTGTGGGGCAACTGTATTTTAAGAACAGATTTCCTCTTTGGATAAAATACCAGTTCATGCATTAGGAAGGAATACATCCACTGCCTTACAAATCCAGCCCTCCCAAAAAATGCATTTGCCACAGCTTTGGCTTGCTTAGGCAACAGAAGTGCCACTCAGTTGTCTACTTGGCCAAGGTGGAAGACTGACGAGTGGCCTTTCCTTGGATAAAGGGATGGGAACCAAGTCCCATGATTCACAGATTACTACTTATGTACCTTATAAGTATGCTCCTTCTGGACACCTCACATCTTTATATACTGCATACTGCAGCTATTTTGATATTCGTAGATGAATATTTGCACTAAATTCACTGATATCATTAATACAGTAAGTCATCTGAATTGCTTGCCCTATGTTTGTATTTAGTACATGTACTTGGAATACAGCCCATGACTGGACCCTTTTTAAGAGTTCTCTCAAGTAATTAATCATTTACGGCTTATTATAATTCCTGTAATTTTTCTTCATTCATAAAATCTCCATCATAGTAAGTTAAGTTCATTCAACATTTGTTCTGCTGTCTCCGTTTACAGCACAATCAGCAGGATTTTTTGTTTGTTGGTTTAAGCTGGTTAAAGATAATTGTTCTTACTGTGTACAGGGTTAAAAGCGGACCGCAAAAACCATAAAAATCAATACTTTCATTTTGACCTTAGAAACCTAAGAAAAACCTTAATAAACTGCCGAAAACCTAAATAATAATCCCACAAAAAAAATGCTTTATTCTTGCACGGTTTTTTCTTAGACTAGATTAGGGGTCAAGAAAGTATGTTTTTTAATCATTTATTAATTTTTACTTTATATTCATTTAAATTAGAAACAAATTTAAAGTATATTTTATTAAATAGTTAATGAATGTTGTTCTCTTTATGGAGGTATACTTGTTGTTGCTTTATGATTTGAACCTCAGAAAAGCTTTTAAAATCTTTATAAAAAAAACATTTAAAAAAGACCTTCACATTAATAATTTTATTTCACATCTAATTTGTTTAATAAATTGTCTGTGATGCAGTTCTGTCCATACATGCAACATGTACATCGTGCTCGCCTAAGGGTAGTTGTAAGTACCAGACAGCTAACTAGATTGAATGAGAGAACTATGTAAAATGAGAGAATTTAAAGATTTTTTAAGCCTGCCAACTTGTATGATTTTACTGTAAGGCTAACAGAAGCAACTCCTAAATTATAGATTTATTGAACCATGTCAAAAAAATAAATTATGATGTCAAATTTGGATAATTAGCTGGTCCTGGTTTGGTCCAGATCTGGAATTTATTCTCATTGAAGTTGGTCAGGAACCAGGCCAACTTTACAGAGATACATCAGGCACTTTAATCGACCCATATTTATCTAACCCACATGATCAAGCTTGTGCATAGCTTTAAAATGTTGTTGAGCTGAAACCAAGATGAAAGGAACAGTCAGCTTCTATAATGCCTGGACAGTCTTCACAGATGTATCAATAACATATCCTGATACTTGTCTATGCTTGGGAAGAAAGAATGGACGGTGACAGTTACATTTATTGGACATAATGTTATGTTATATTGAATCTTGCTCATGAGAGTTGAGGTGATTGCTGCTGCCATGTGAATACAAAGAAAAATATATGGTTTGCATCAAGTTGTGAGATTATGCAAGAAGTCCACAAGTTTTATAACTGCAGTTTCTAAAACAGAACTTGAGATCATAAGGTAGAAGTTTACTTTTTGAACTTTTTACTTGAATATTATGTTACCTTATGGATGGCAGCCTTGCTAACCATGTTCCTGGTGACCAGCCATCCATACCAGTACGATAAATTTCAGTAGCAGAGCCAGCTTAGCTTATGACAAAATACTCCTGAACAACAGCATTCCTCAGATCTGACAATGGAGTGTACTGAATTATGGTTTAAAGCTTCTGTCAAAAGAGATGTACCAGGTGTTATTGGCTTCATAATGCTTCTGTAGATATTAACAATGAGGAAGAGACTACATCCTTCTATCTCCTTCCCCAGCCAGCAGAGATCAGAGAGATAAGAAGAGTTTATGATCCAAGGGATTAAAGGTTTCTTTCCAAAGAGCCAGGTACCAGTGATGTCATTCCAACATCTTTGACACTGAAACAGTCCATGTCTCTGCCCTGCTTTTTTACAAAGTGGGTAAGAATGGGGTTATGGCACATCAAAACTTTCTCAAAATGTTGTTGCCACATCTTTGATGTTAGACTTGACTTTAATGGATTTGTGAGGTTGTGGATTTACTTATAATGGGTAATGATTGGGTAAATATTGACAAAGAAACATATTTTACTTTAAAAATTGGGTTATTGAATGGATTTGAAGATCCTTTATTGCTTTAAAATGTCCACAGATGAAAGCCTGTTTTGCATTTTAATTTGGGATAGATCTTTACTCTAACAACTTTCCACCTAAGACCAGACATGATGTTTGTCTTGTTGAGGGAGAAATAACAAATACCATTTGATGTAATGACATCATCGCTGGTGGTAGTGTCAGTGCAATTTTTATTTGAACAAAATGAAATAAACCAAATTTATTGACATACTCTCGGCAAGTATATTTTGCATTTATTGCATTTGCAGATATTTTTTATATTATTATAAATTCAGTGCTGCTTTTTGCATTGTATGCATTTGCTAATTTATTAATGAACACTTTAAATTGAGACAAGGTAAGAAAGCAATAATTTCCTGCCCTTTAACTCTTGAAAACAAGAATACCAGACCTAATGCATTTCCATGTCATTCCAAGCAAATGAAAAAGAAAGGAAACATTGAATGGAGGCAGTAAATGAAAAATCAGAATGCAGTTTTTGAGACTTTAAGTGAATAATATGGTGATATGATATTATATATCTACCAAATATGCAAGATGCATTCACAACAGTACTTATTTTGGGGTGAAGTAGACACTATTAATTCTCTTTAATTGATTTATAATTAAAGTATTTAATATATTTTTTATAGGTTGTTGCATCTGAGGCCTGGGAAGTATACAAGAAAAGAAATGATTCATTTATTGTTGATATGTTCCAAGGGCAATATAAATCAAAACTTGTATGTCCAGAATGTGGGAAGGTTTGTATTCATACTTGGATAGTTAAACTTTTAGGTTTTAATGTGCGCTGAGGTTGAGGAGTTTAATGAATATGGAGCTTGGCCATGAATTTAAATTAATTGGGCAAAAATTGTGAACTCCGAGAATTTAAGATTTTAGATTTTTCAATAATTTGTACTCGGAGCTTAGGTGATGTAAGCAAAAGATAATTAGTATGATGTGTTTCAGATCAATTTTGTTTGCTATCGGTTATGTCAAGTGACCAGGTCACTGAACAGTTAAAAATGTCATCCTCAAATTGCAATTTTTTGAATATTTTTCTTATTGCTTGTTTGGTAACAATGTTTTCTTCATTGAACTGAAAATGCACATCAGAGAATAAAATACAGCCATAAAATCTTTAATTTCCTTAAAGGAGTCATGCCTTATCTTTGAGGACATTCTGTGGATTTCATCACATTTTAGGAATTCAACTCTCTTTAAGAATTAAAATATTCATCATAAATTTCATACATAGAAGTGATTTTACATTATTTTCACTATCTTAACCTTTGACAAAATTTTTATACACCCCTTCCTCAGTAACTTGCAAGTAACGGAGCCCATAAACATTGACAATGAGTTGTAAAAAATTAGGAGCAAATTTTGATTCACAGTTGGAGAAAGGAGGGGGGATGGGGTGCTTACAACTTTCATGTATATATGAGAATCTCCATTGTCATATACACATATTAATCTAGTGAACTTTAATATGTATGGATATTAGACCAGAAGTTTATTGAAGGAACTCATTGATCCCAGACTTCAGGTTTCAATCGAGTTGACATCATGACAGCTTAAGGATCCAATTAAGAAGGAGAAATATTAAATGTACTATACAGCTTCTGATCATAAATTCTAAGACAAGTGAAATTTATTCATTACTACAGGATTTTGTTTTTTTTAGAAAAGAAATATGCATATTAAATTATCATTAGGATCTATGTCAGCAGTGCAGTGTCCCAAAATTTGCATATTAAATGTTAGGATCTAAGTCAGCAAATGGCAGAGTTACCCAAAATATGTATATAAAGTGATCATTATTATCCAAGTCAGCAAATGCAGTATCCCAAAATATGCATATTAAATAATCATTAGGATATAAGTCAGCAGTAGATTCCCTAAGTATGCATATTAAATAGTCATTAGGATCTAAATCTGCAAAATGCAGTGCCCCACAATATGAATATCAGATAATATAATCTAAGTCAGCAGTACAAAGAGACCCAAACTAAGCGTAATGCAAGGTGTGATATTTATCTGTGTATATAAGGTACTCCAACTGCAAAACAGCAGAGATCCAATGTGCCATCGCATTATGTTCTGGCACACAGGATTCTATGCTGTTTGCTAGAAATCTTAAGTTAGTCTGTAAAATAAACATTTATTGTGCAGCTTAATATGACATGGTCATTAATGTTATCAACATTATGTCCATTGTTACCTATCATGCTGCTATGAACATTGGGAGAAATTGTACAATAAATGAAATATTTGTGACTTCTCTCACTTATTTCATAATAAAAGAAAACATTTTATGCAATTGTAAGAATCACAGTAACAGTCCTTGGAAGAAAAGATAAAGTCAACTAAGTATATACAAGAACTTGGAATTCAGTTAGTGGATTTAAGATTTCTAGTTATAAATTGGATTTAAGACTAGTTATAAATTGGTTGCATGCACATTCTGTTGCAAAAAACTGGGTGATCTGTTATTACTAAAAAAAAAAGCGACCAATATATTCCTTTTTGGTTTATTTGATCAGAGGCTCTTCAACTTGTGTAAATTTGGTGAATATTTTTAGTACTCATTTTGGCTATTATTTAATATGTAATTATTGACAGGGAACTTTCTTCCATACTGTTCTGTGATATGATCCTTGCTTCGAGATAGATATTCATCCATGAGTAGTACAAACAAAATTCACACCACCCTTTATATGTTTTTTTCTAAGGTTTGGTCCTTTAACTTTTTAAATAATGTCAATTTTAAAAAATTTCAGTTTTAAAAAAAAACTAAATACCTGATGTTTCACAAGCGATCACCCTTAAATGGAACCAAAAAGCATAGGACCAGATTTGATGTAGGATTATGTAATAGCACATCTGAATATATACTGTTCACAATTTGGCATATTATATACTTAAGCTATAAATATAAACAGGATCCACTTTATCTACTTCACCTTGCAGGTGTCCATCACCTTTGACCCTTTCCTGTACCTGTCATTACCCCTGCCAAAGAAACAGAGACTCTTGCCTGTTACCTTTTTTTCAAAAGACATCACCTATAAGAAGCCTGTCAGGGTAAGTAATGACCACACTTTAATAATTTTTTGGTTAGATTTCAGATAAATGCGTGTTTTTTTAAGATTTTTAGATTAGGTTTAATTGTGTCCATAGAAGAAATTCATGCGGTCTATGCCATTTGCTGTTGATGGCAGAGGTTTTGGTTCATATGAGTATTTCTTAAGTTGGAGGAGACTTAAGGTCATCCATTTACACTTGTATGGGCCAGATCAAAGGATCAAACCAAGAATTGTAGAGATACAAAGCATTTTATTTTAATTATGATGTTTAAACATATTTTTAGCTTTGCTAGTCATAGACCAGGAAATCATATGGGACGGTCTGTTCTCCATTCATCATCTGTCATCCATCATCCATCCATATGTTAGCACAACTTTGCTACAGTTGCTTCTCCTAAACTACTTGGAGGATTGTAATGAAACTTGAAATACACAATTATCTCAAGGTCTAGTTGGTCCTGAATGAAAATGGTGCAGATCTAATGTCTAATATGGTAGTCATCTTGAAAAACTATGCTACAGAATGTTGTCAGCATGGAGTATTCACCAGAAGGCTTCTTATGTTGTGTTGTTTGTCCGAAGTGACAATGAAATTTGTACAAGGTTTACAATAACTTAAAAGAATGTTGTTTAATCTTAACAATTAATACTCACTCCCCCCCCCCTTCCACCTGCTAATCTCACCAAACATCCATCAGTTATAATGTGCCAGCCACCATGCTTATCTTGGGATTTGATATATGTCCTTCACCATGTATTATCACAGGTTTAGTTTTTTGACATGTCAGACATCCATGGGATTGTATAGGTTCTTCCCAGGGATTGTATAGGTTCTGGTTCCTACTGTTACATGTATGTGATGAAAAATTGATGGATCTGGAAGTGTGCATGAGGTGCTTGCATAAATTTTACAATAACAAGAATCTTTGCAATAACTTTCAAACTTAAACTGGTATTTGTTCATTTTTGTTATTGTAGAAATAAAAGGTTGTATTAACAAACTTGTTGTTGAAAGATAAATAGTTTTAAAAAATTTACCAGTATTGTGTCAGTAAACTAACCTGATGTGTGCTAACTTATTGTCATTAACTTTTGTTCTTTTCCTAGGGATGCCACATAGAAACATGCTTTAAGAAAAAAATTAACACAGAAATCCCACAAAACGATCCTTTTAAGCAAAGATTTGGTAACATTAATTTAATTGGAAATGGTTGTTCACATGCATTGTAATTTTCATGTTTACTGATTTTGTAAATGCTTACAGGCAGTAAACAAAACTGAGCTGTATACATGTGTAAATGTTGCAGCCTAAATGAAGATATTGAAAATCCTTCCACTGAATCTCCTGAGTGCATGGTCATATTAGTGTGGTCTTCAGTTGGTCATAAGGAAAATGGTACTGATATTTATGGCTGCCATAGTGGCTAATTTGAAAATCTTATTGCTCATGAACCTCAGAGATGGTTGCAACTATAAGGAGTTAAAAGACAAAATGGTTTTATTTTGAATTTCTGGACGAAACAAAATTTGCCAGTAGAGCATGTCACTTTGAGCGACTCCTATTAGGCTATATTTTCTGCATTATTAAATATTGAATTACTGGTAACAGCACTCAAGTGACATATTCAAGTTCACAAGATGGCAATGTTATATTTTAGTGTGAAAATTAGGATTGTTTATCAGCACTATTGGTCAGTAAAATATAATTTATATTTTAATGGTGCATTTTGCATTTAAATGAGATATAATTACCAGGTAAAAAACAAATATACATTGTTGTTTGGTGAAAATGGTGCACTGATTAAAAAGATTCAATATTTGTTCAAAAGTAGTTGATCTTAAGTCTGACTTAACAAGAGGTAAAGGTGCAGAAATTCCAAAATAATGAACTTGAATAGGTTTACAAGTTGCAGATGTCCAAAATAATAAATGAAATTCAAAAGAAAACTGTCACTGAAGTAGAAAGTAGATCAGATCCTCAAATCACACAGACCTTGTGCTGTGGGTCATAAGGAAGAAAAGAAGAAAAGTTAATATTACAACCACTTTTAGAAATTCTTATCAATGAAAGTATCCCAGAGAACATATTAGAACTGGTTGCTTAAACATGCCCATTATAAATGTATTGTGAGGAAGATAATGATTTCTCCATGGTACAGGTTTGAAACCTCACGGATCCAAAAAGTTGCTTCCATTAGAAGCATCTTATGACATGCAGGAGGACATATTAGGCATTTCCCTGATCACTGCATCCACAAGGATAAGTTTTGGGATGAATTGTTGTGTATAATTCATATAAATAGAACAACTGAACACTACTTCAGGAAACTTTTTTTAATGATTTATTGGATGAGTGATATTTTGCTTGCCACAGGGACTATAAAAATAGAGAATTACTTTTGTTGACTCTTGAATAAAATTGGAAACATGATGAATGCTTGCCAACACTTGCTGCTCGCCCTTGGTTTACATTGGGGGAAGGTGAGGATCTTCTCTGCTCCCCCCAAAAATCTGCTACAAGTTTTTGAAAGTTGGGATGGGCATGCATGCTTGCTTGTGTTCATGAGTATATCATTGTCATAAGCAGACTAAAAATTGTTGAAAAGTGAATTATTACTTCATCTGAAATTGTATGCAACTGAGTTATGTTGAGACAAGGTTTGCATACTTTTTGAAACCTTTTAATTTGGTCTTGGTCCTTGAAAAAAAAATAGTAGGGCTATATTTCCTTCAAAGCTCATTGAATTTTTTTGAGAAAGACTTGGATTTTCTTTTAAAACAAATTCTTTGAAATCCTAGAAACAGATGTAACAATATGAAAAAGGAGTATTTTAATTGAAAACAAATACTAAATACATTGAAATATTGAGAGCTCCTAGTTAACTCATTTTACAACCATCTCCCAGTGTGTTAAATTAGGTAACAAGAGTACATGACAACAGAGCACTGTCACAGCAGCAGAAGTAAACCAAACAAGTATGTGTGCCATATACTAAACTGCAAATATGATAATCAAAAATCCTGTAAACCATGAACAAAAAGTATAAATAAAATTTTGAACTGATGCATAGCCGAAGCATAAAAGGGGTGGCTAAAGGGAGGTAAGCAGGAGACCTTATGCACTTCCTGTCATCATGTAATAGGCATTTCAGGCATGTGCGAATCTGCCCTAGTGTCAGACATGAAAGGTGAACAGGATAAAATGCATGTTCTTAATTCTAAGCCTGAGGTAAATACTGCATCTTTTTTTAAAAAACGAACTGTGCCAAGAAAGGAACTTGTTACAGAGAAAGGATATTTGACTACACCCTACAACCCCAGTACTAATAAAGGCCACTTGAACACTGTTTCAAACAATGATGTGTTATAGAATATTATGGACATGAAAAGTCATCAGGTCACCAATCATGCAGAACATAAAGGAAACTAGCAAACTGTTTAAATCATTGTTTCCAGATAGTGATATTGCTAAACTGGGGGAATTATTATAGAGAATGAAAATGAAAAATATGACTGAAGTTAACTGCTGTCTTTAAAACTGAATCATCCTTACTGTTAAGAAAACAAACTCTTGTTTCAGTTGTTAAAATCTTGAATATTTTCTGTATGATACAGAAGCCCTATTCTAACGAACTTTCCTGTCTGCCCATCTTTCATTCCATTCACACTTTTAACTGCCAAAGCACTGCAACCATTGCACAGTTGGATGCCATTTGCTAGGTGACTTGCCTATTTTGGGTGTGTCTGCATGTACACACGTGGGTATGTGTGCATATCAGCATTTGTGCATGTCTTTTCAGATCTGATTTAAAGGAGTTGTAGCTGCCGTTCTTAAAAACTGAAGAACCTTTGAAAGACTTCTCAACAAAGCAGATTTGCCAGAGAACATTTGTCATGAAGCATTTCAGATTCAACAAATAATGCATCTTTCAAATATGGCTGCCATTACTAACATAAAAAAGACCTTTAAATTTTATGTAAATTATAGCAATTTGCCTTAAGATATGGACCAAGATGGTATAGAAACCTTCAGACTTTTCTTATTACCAATCAACAGAATTCTAAGATATTTTTGACAGAAAGCACAGTACCAAATTGTACAACCTCACCAGCTGTTGGTGTATTTGACTTTTAGGTAGACACAATTAGTGATCTCAGGTGCATATGGACCTCTTGTATTGCTCAATATATTTTTAATTTTCAGGCTTCTGATTATATTTTTACAACCTATGTATGTGTCACAAGATTTGCTTAAATACTTTGAATGTTTGCATTACAGTAATGACACCTTTTCATTATTATGTAGTTGAGTGAAGGAATATTGTTTTATTGAAAAAGAGACCATCAAGTTCTCACTTTTATTACTTTGTATTGTAGTACATGTTGAAGTTAGCTAAAGACTCCACAGTGGAAAACCTTAAAGAACTTTTGTACAGAAAAACAGGAGTACAACCTGCAAATGTAAGTAGTCCTGTCATCAAAGCAATTTTTTTGTTGCTTGAATATGCTAATGTTTTTGGTACAAAACTCTTCATACTATTTCAGAGTGTATTTTAAGCAAATGTGATAGCCAGAACATTGTATTTTCCTAAACTCAGATTGGTAAGTTCTCCTTATAATTTGAATTTAATTGCACTAGAAATATGGAATACAGAGCTCAAGATAAACAAAATTGAAGGAAACTAGGACTTTACTTCCATGTTTGGAACTTAAGATGATTTTCTTTAAAATAATTTCATGATTACAGAGCACACATTTACAATACAAATTGGGTCTTAATCCACAAGATGCTGGGGGGGGGGTGGCTCTAGTGGTCTAAAGCTCTCTCCGTTACGGATCACTGCCAT